>OX422207.1:182670969-182789323 GCA_949130495.1 Sambucus nigra
AATTTCTAAACTTAGGCTTAAAAACATGGCGTTAGAGGGTGAAAACCCAAAACAGCCATCAAACGTCCCCATGGGTGGCACCAACACCTCTCACAGGACCATTGTAACTCGTAGGAACTGACCACGCCACCGCAGGTCTCCGGGTTTGAGACTAAGATGGTAATTTCCATGTTTCCTGACTTAGGCTTAAAAATAAGGTATTTGATGGTGAAAACTCGAAACAACCCCCAAACGGTCCCGTGGGTGGCATCAACACCTACCACGGGACCAAGGTAACTCGTAGGAACTGACCATGAAGCCGCGGGTCACCCAATTTGAGAATACGATGGTAATTTGCATATTTATAGACTTAAGGTTAAATACAAGGCGGAAGAGGGTGAAAACTCAAAACAACCCCCGAACGGCCCCGTGGGTGACACCAACACCTCCCACGAGACCAATGTAACTCGTAATAACTGACCACGCAACCGTGGGTCTCCTAGTGTAAGAATATGATGGTAATTTTCATATTTCTAGACTTAGGCTTAAATAATGGCGTTAGAGGGTGAAAAGTCGAAACAGCCCCCGAACAGCCTCGTGGGTGGCACTAACACCTCCTACGTGACCAACGTAACTTGTAGGAACTGACCACGCAACTGCGGGTCTCCCAATTTTAGAATACGGCGGTAATTTTCATATTTCTAGACTTAGGGTTAAAAACACGGCATTAGAGCGTGAAAACTCAAAACAGCCCCCGAACGGCCCCGTGGGTGGCACCAACACCTCCCACGGGACCAATGTAACTCGTAGGAACTGATGACGCTACCGCAGGCCTCCCGATTTGAGAATTAGATGGTAATTTGCAAATTTCGAGACTTAGGTTTAAAAACATGGCATTAGAGGGTGAAACATCGAAACAGCCCCCGAATGGCACCGTGGGTGACACCAACACCTCCCACGGAGCCAACGTAACTCGTAGGAACTGACCACACATCCGTGGGTCTCCCGGTGTGAGAATATGATTTTAATTTGCATATTCATAGACTAAGGCTTAAAAACGTGGCATAAGAGGGTGAAAACACGAAACAGCCCCGTGGGTGGCACCAACACCTCCCACATGACCAATGTAACTCATATGAACTGACCACGTAGCCGCGGGTCTCCCTATTTCAGAATACAATGGTAATTTGCATATTTCTAGACTTAGGCTTAAAAACATGGCATTAGAGGGTGAAAACTCAAAACAACCCTCGAACGGCCCCATGGGGGTCACCAACAACTCCCACGGGACCAATGTAACTCGAAGGAATTTACCACGCAACCAAAATTCTCCTGAATTGAGAATACGATGGTAATTTTTATATTTCTGGACTTAGACCTAAAAACATATCATTAGAGGTTGACAACTCGAAATAGCCCCCGAACGTCCCCGTGAGTGGCACCAACACCTCCCATGGGACCAATGTAACTCGTAGGAACTGACCACAGAGTCGTGGGTCTCCCAGTTTGACAATAAGACAATAATTTCCACATTTATAGACTTATGCTTAAAAACATGGCGTTAGAGGGTGAAAAGTCGAAACAACCACCAAACGGCCCCGTGGGTGGCACCAACACCTCCCACGGTACCAATGTAATTCGTAAGAACTGACGACGTAGCCGCGGGTCTCTCGATTTGAGAATAGGATGGTAATTTGCATATATCTAGACTTAGGCTTAAAAACATGGCGTTAGAGGGTGAAAACTCGAAACATCCCTCGAACGACCCCATGGGTGGCACCGACACCTCCCACGGGACCAACGTAACTCGTACGAATTGACCACGCAGCCGCGCATATCCTGGTTATAGAATACGATGGTAATTTGCATATTTCTTGACTTAGGCTTAAAAATATGCCATTAGAGGGTGAAAACTCGAAACAAATCACGAACGGCTCCGTGGGTGGCACCAACACCTCCCATGGGACCAATGTAACTCGTATGAACTGATGATGCAATCGTGGGCCTCCCGATATGCGTATAAGACATTAATTTGCATATTTATAGACTTAGGCTTAAACACATGGTGTTAGATGGTGAAAACTCGAAATAGTCCCCAAACGGCCCCATCGGTGGCACCAACACATCCCACGGGATAGATGTAACTCGTAGGAACTGGCCACGCACTTGCGGGTCTCCCTGTTTGACAATATGACGATAAGTTGCATATTTCTAGACTTAAGCTTAAAAATATGGTGTTGGAGGGTGAAAACTCTAAAAAGCCCCCGAACGGCCCCGTGGGTGTCACCAACCCCTCCCACGGGAACAATGTAACTAGTAGGAACTCACGACGCAGCCACGGGTCTCTCGGTTTGAGAATACGTCGATAATTTGCATATTTTTAGACTTAGGGTTAAAACATGGCGTTCGAGGGTGAAAACTCGAAACAACCCCGAACGGCCCCGTGGGTGGCACCAACACCTCCCACGGGACAACAGACGACGGAACCGCGGGACTCCCAATTTGAGAATAAGATGTTAATTCGTATATTTCTAGACTTAGGGTCAAAAACATGACATTAGAGGTTGAAAACTCGAAACAACCCCCGAATGACCCCTTGAGTGGCACCAACACCTCCCGTGGGACTAATGTAACTCGTAGGAACTAGCCACATAGCTGCGGGTCTCCCGGTTTGAGAATACGATGGAAATTTTCATATTCCAAGACTAAGGCATAAAAACATGGCGTTAGAAGGTGAAAACTCAAAACAACCCCCAAACAGCCCCGTGGGTGGCACCAACACCTCCCACAGGAACATTGTAACTCGTAGGAACTGACCACGCCGCCGCGGGTCACTCGATTTGAGATTACGATAGTGATTTGCATATTTATAGACTTAGGGTTAAAAAATGGTGTTAGAGGGTGAAAACTCGAAATAGCTCCCGAACGGTCCCGTGAGTGACACCAACACCTCCCACGGGACCAATGTAACTCGTTGGAACTCACCACACATCCGTGGGTCTCCCGATGTGAGAATATGATGGTAATTTGCATATTTCTAGACTTAGTCTAAAAAACATGGCTTTAGAGGGTGAAAACTCAAAAGATCCCTCCAACGGCACCGCGGGTGGCACCAACACCTACCACGGGACCAACGTAACTCGTAGGAACTGATGATGCAACTGCGGGCCTTCCGATTTGAGAATAAGACGGTAATTTGCATATTCCTAGACTAAGGCTTAAAAATAAGCCATTAGAGGGTGAAAACTCAACACAACCCCCGAACGGCACCATGGGTGGCACCAACACGTCCCAACGGACCAATGTAAATTGTAGGAACTGACCACGCAGTCGCGGGTCTCCCTACTTGAGAATAAGACGATAATTTGCATATTCCTAGACTAAGGCTTAAAAATAAGGTGTTAGAGGGTGAAAACTCGAAATAGCCCCCGAACGGCCCCGTGGGTGGCACCAACACCTCCCACGGGACCAACGTAACTCGTAGGAACTGACCACACAGCCGCGCATCTCCCGGTTATAGAATACGATGGTAATTTGCATATTTCTTGACTTAGGCTTAAAAATATGCCATTAGAGGGTGAAAACTCGAAACATCCCACGAATGGCCCCGTGGGTGGCACCAACACCTCCCACGGGACCAACGTAACTCGTAGGAACTGACCACACAGCCGCGGGTCTCCCAGTTTGAGGATATGATAGTTATTTGCAAATTCCTACACTAAGGCTTAAAAACATGGCGTTAGAGTGTGAAGACTCAAAATAGTCCCCAAACGGCCCGATGGGTGGCTCCAACACCTCCCACAGGACCAATGTATCTCGTAGGAACTGACCACGTAGCCACGAGTCTCCCTGTTTGATAATACGATGGTAATTTACATATTTCTAGACTTAGGCATAAAACATGGCGTAAGAGGGTGAAAACTCAAAACAGCCCCCGAACGGCCCCATGGGTGGCACCAACACCTCCCACGGGACCGATGTAACTCGTAGGAACTGACCACACAGCCACGGGTCTCCCGGTTATAGAATACAATGGTAAATTTCATATATCTAGACTTAGGCTTAAAAACATGGCGTTAGAGGGTGAAAACTCAAAACAGCCCCCGAACGTTGCCGTGGGTGGTACCAACAACTCCCACAGTACCAATGTAACTCGTAGGAACTGACCACACAGTCGCGGGTCTCCCAATTTGATAATAAGACGGTAATATGAATATTTCTAGACTTAGGGTTAAAAATATGGCGTTATAGGGTGAAAACTTTAAACATCCCCTAAACGGCCCCGTGGGTGGCACCAACACCTCCCACGGGACCAATGTAACTAATAGGAAGTGGTAACGCAACCACGGGTCTACCGGTTTGAAAATATGATGGTAGCTTGCATATTTCAAGACTTTGGGTTAAAAATAAGGCGTTAGAGGATGAAAACTCGAAACAACCCCCGAACGGCCTCTTGAGTGGCACCAACGCCTCCCACGGGACCAACGTAACTCGTAGGAACTGACCATGCAGCCGGGGGTCTCTTTGTTTGAAAATACGATGGTAATTTTCCATGTCTAGACTTAGGCTTAAAACCATGGCGTTAGAGGCTGAAAACTCCAAACAGCCCCAGAACGGCCCTTTGGGTGGCAACAACACCTCCCACGGGACCTATGTAACTCGTAGGAACTGACCACACATCCACGGGTCTCTCAGTTTGAGAATACGATGGTAATTTGCATATTTTTAGACTTTAGTTTGAAAACATGGTGTTAGATGGTTAAAACTCACAGCACCCCCCGAATGGCACCGTGGGCGGCAATAACGCCTTCCACAGGACCGATGTAACTCGTAGGAACTGAGCACGCAGCCGCGGGTCTCCCTATTTGAGAATATGATGGTAATTTGCATATTTCTAGACTTAGGCTTAAAAACATGCAGTTAGAGGGTGAAAACTTGAAACATCCCCCGAACGGCCCGGTGGGTGGCACCAACGCCTCCCACGGGACCAATGTAACTCGTAGGAACTGACCACGCAGTTGCGGATCTCCCGGTTTGAGAATACGATGGTAATTTGCATATTCCTAGACTAAGGTTTAAAAACTTGGCATTAGAGGGTGAAAACTCAAAACAGTCCTGGAACTGCCCCGTGGGTGGTACCAACACCTCCCACGGGACAAATGTAACTCGTAGGAACTGACCACGCAGCCGTGGGTCTGCCGATTTCAGAATATGACGGTAATTTGCTTATTTCTAGACTTACGCTTAAAAACATGGCGTTAGAGGGTGAAAACTCGAAATAGCCCCCGAACGGCGCCGTGGGTGGCACCAACACCTCCCACGAGACCAATGTAACTCATAGGAACTGACCACGCATCCGCGGGTCTCCCGATTTTTGAATATGATGGTAATTTGTATATTTTTAAACTCTGGCTTAAAAACATGGCGTTAGAGGGTGAAAACCCAAAACAGCCCCCGAACGTCCCCGTGGGTGGCACCAACACCTCTCACGGGACCATTCTAACTCCTAGTAACTGACCACGCAACCGCAGGTCTCCCGGTTTGAGACTCAGGTGGGTGATACCAACACCTCCCACTGGTGACACCAACACCTCCCACGGCACCAATGTAATGCGTAAGAACTGACCACGCAGCCGTGGGTCTCCTAGTGTGAGAATATGACTATATTTTCATATTTTTAGACTAAGGCTTAAAAAGATGGCATTAGAGAGTGAAACAGCCCCCGAACGGCCCCGTGGGTGGCACCAACAGCTCCCATGAGACCAACGTAACTCATAGGAACTGACCACGCAGCTGCGGGTTTCCCGATTTGAGAGTACAACGGTAATTTGCATATTTCTAAACTTTGTCTTAAAAACATGGTGGTAGAGGGTGAAAACTCGAAACAGCCCCCGAACGGCCCCGTGCGTGGCACCAACACCTCCCATGGGACCAATGTAACTCGTAGGAACTGACCACACATCGCGGGTCTCTCGGTTTGAGAATTGGATGGTAATTTGAATATTTCCAGACTTAGGCTTAAAAACATGGCGTTAGAGGGTGAAAACTCGAAACATCCCTCGAACGGCCCCGTGGGTGGCAACAACACCTCCCACGGGACCAACGTAACTCGTAGGAACTGACCACACAATTGCGGGTCTCCCAGTTTGAGAAAACGACAGTAATTTTCATATTTCTAGACTTAGGATTAGAAACATGGCGTTAGAGGGTGAAAACTCGAAACTCCCCCCGAACGGCCCTGTGGGTGGCACCCACACCTTCCACAGGACTAATCTAAGTCGTAGGAACTGATGACGCAACCGGGGGCCTCCCAATTTGAGAATAAGATAGTAGTTTGCATATTTCTAGACTTACACTTACAAACATGGAGTTAGAGGGTGAAAACTCGAAACAGCCCCCGAACGGCCCCGTGGGTGGCACTAACACGTCCCACGGGATAGATGTAACTTGTAGGAACTGACCTAACACTCGCGGGTCTCCTGGTTTGACAATAGGACTGTAATTTGCATATTTTTAGACTTAAGCTTAAAAACATGGCGTTTGAGGGTGAAAACTTGAAACAGCCGCCGAACGTCCACGTGGGTGGCGCCAACACCTCCCAAGGGACCAATGTAACTCGTAGCAACTGACCATGCGACTGTGAATCTCCTGATTTGAGAATACAAAGGTAATTTCCCTAATTTTAGACTGAGGCTTAAAAATAAGGCGTTGGAGGCTGAAAACTCGAAACAGCCCCCGAACGGCCCCATGGGTGGAACCAACACCTCCCATGGGACCAATGTAACTAGTAGGAACTCACGACGCAACCACGGGTCTCTCGGTTTGAGAATAAGCCGATAATTTGCATATTTGTACACATAGGCTAAAAAACATGGCGTTAGAGGGTGAAAGCTTGAAATATCCTCGAACGGCCCCGTGGGTTTCACCAACACCTCCCACGGGAGACATGTAACTTATAGGAACTGACCACGCAGTCACGGGTCTCCCAATTTGAGAATATGATGGTAATTTGCATGTTTCTAGACGTAGGCTTAAGGAATGGCGTTAGAGGGTGAAAACTCGAAACAACCCCCAAACAGTCTCGTGGGTGGCACCAAAACCTCCCACGGGACCAATGTAACTCGTAGGAACTGACCAAGCAGCCGTGGGTCACCCGGTTTGAGAATACGACGATAATTTTCATTTTTATAGACTTAGGGTTAAAAACATGGCGTTAGAGGGTGAGAATTCAAAACAGCCCTGAACGGTCCCGTGAGTGCCACCAATACCTCCCACGGGACCAATGGAACAGGTAGGAACTGACGATATAGCCGTGGGTCTTTCGGTGTGAGAATATGACTGTAATTTTAATATTTCTAGACTTAAGTTTAAAAATATGGCGTTAGAGGGTGAGAACTAGAAACAGCCCTCGAACGGCCCCATGGGTGGCACCAACACCTCCCAATGGACCAACGTAACTCGTAGGAACTGACCACACAGCCGCGGGTCTCTCGGTTTGAGAATATGATGGTAATTTCCATATTTGTAGATTTAGCCTTAAAAATCTGGCGTTAGAGGGTGAAAACTCAAAGCAGTCCCCGAACGGCCCCGTGGATGGCACCAACACCTCCCACGGGACCAATGTAACTCATAGGAACGAATGACGCAACCGTGGGACTCCTGATTTGAGAATAAGATGATAATTTGTATATTTCTACACTTAGGGTTAAAAACATGGCATCGGAGGGTCAAACCTCGAAACATCCCCCGAATGGCCCCGTGAGTGGCACCAACACCTCTCGCAGGACGAATGTAACTCGTAGGAACTGGCCACATAGCTGCGGGTGTCCTGGTTTGAGAATACCATAGTAATTTGCATATTCCAAGATGAAGGCTTAACAACATGGCATCAGAGGGTGAAAACTCGAAACAGCCCCGTGGGTGGCACCAACACGTCCCAAATGACCATTGTAACTCCTAGGAACTAACCACGCATCCGCGGGTCACCCGATTTGAGAATAGGATAGTAATTTGTATATTTGTAGACTTAGGGTTAAAAACATGGCGTTAGAGGGTGAAAACTCGAAACAGCTCCCGAACGATCCCGTGAGTAACACCAACACCTCCCACGGGACCAATGTTACTCCTAGGAACTGACCACGCAGCCATGGGTCTCCCGATGTGGGAATATGATGGTAGTTTGCATATTTGTAAACTTAGGCTTAAAAACATGGCGTTAGAGGATGAAAACTCAAAACAACCCTTGAATGGCCCCGTGGGTGTCCCCAACACCTCCCACGGGACCAACGTAACTCGTAGGAACTGACCACGTAGCCGTGGGTCTCTCAGTTTGAGAATACTAGGGTAATTTGCATATTTATAGACTTAGGGTAAAAAACATGGCGTTAGAGGGTGAAAACTGAAAATAACCCCCCAAAGGTCTTGTGAGTGACACCAACACCTCCTAGGGGACCAATGTTACTCGTAGGAACTGACCACGCAGCCGCGGGTCTCCCGATGAGAGAATATGATGGTAATTTGCATATTTCTAAACTTAGTCTTAAAAACATGACGTTAGAGGGTGAAAACTCGAAACAGCCCCCGAACGGCCCCGTGGGTGGCACTAACACCTCCCACGGGACTAACGTAACTCCTAGGAACTCACCACGCAGCCGTGGGTCTCATAGTTTGAGAATATAATGGTAATTTACATATTTCTAGACTAAGGCTAAAAAACATGGCTTTGGAGGGTGAAAACTCGGAACGTCCTCCGAACGGCCCCGTGGGTGGCACCAACACCTCCCATAGGACCAATGTACTTGTAGGAACTGACCATGCAGCCCCGGGACTCCTAGTTTGAGAATAAGATGGTAATTTGCATATATCTAGACTTAGGCTTAAAGACATGGCATTAAAGGGTGAAAATATGAAATAGCCCCCGAACGGCTCCATGGGTGGTAGCAACACCTCCCACGGGACCAATGTAACTCGTAGGAACTAACCACGTAGTCGCGGGTCTGCCAATTTGAGAATATGATGGTAATTTGTATATTTCTAGACTTAGGCTTAAAAACATGGCGTTAGAGGGTGAAAACTAAAAATAGCCCCCGAACGTCCCCGTGGGTGGCACCAACACCTCCCACGGGACCAATGTAACTAATAGGAAGTGTTAAAGCAAGCGCGGGTCTCCCGGTTTGAGAATACGATGGTAACTTTCATATTTCAAGACTTTGGGTTAAAAATAAGGTGTTAGAGGATGAAAACTCGAAACAACCCCCGAACGGCCTCTTGAGTGGCACCAACGCCTCCCACGGGACCAACGTAACTCGTAGGAACTGACCATGCAGCCGCGGGTCTCTCGGTTTGAGAATACGATGGTAATTTTCCATGTCTAGACTTAGGCTTAAAACCATGGCGTTAGAGGCTGAAAACTCCAAACAGCCCCCGAACGGCCCTTTGGGTGGCAACAACACCTCCCACGGGACCTATGTAACTCGTAAGAACTGACCACGCATCCACGGGTCTCTCGATTTAAGAATACGGTGGTAATTTGCATATTTCTAGACTTTAGTTTGAAAACATGGCATTAGATGGTGAAAACTCACAGCACCCCCCGAATGGCACCGTGGGCGACAACAACGCCTCCCATAGGACTGACGTAACTCATAGGAACTGAGCACGTAGCCGCGGGTCTCCCTATTTGAGAATATGATGGTAATTTGAATATTTCAAGACTTAGGCTTAAAAACATGCAGTTAGAGGGTGAAAACTCAAAACAGCCCCCGAACGGCCCCATGGGTGGCACCAACGCCTCCCACGGGACCAATGTAACTCGTAGGAACTGACCACGCAGTCGCAGATAACCCGATTTGAGAATACGATGGCAATTTGCATATTCCTAGACTAAGGTTTAAAAACATGGCATTAGAGGGTGAAAACTCAAATCAGTCCCCGAACTGCCCCGTGGGTGGCACCAACACCTCCCACGGGACCAATGTAACTCGTAGGAACTGACCACACAGCCGTGGGTCTCCCGATTTGAGAATATGACGATAATTTGCTTATTTCTAGACTTACGCTTAAAAACATGGCGTTAGAGGGTGAAAACTCGAAATAGCCCCCGAACGGCGCCGTGGGTGGCACCAACACCTCCCACGAGACCAATGTAACTCGTAGGAACTGACCACGCATCCGCGGGTCTCCCGATTTTTGAATATGACGGTAATTTGTATAATTCTAGACTCCGGCTTAAAAACATGGCGTTAGAGGGTGAAAACCCAAAACAGCGCCCGAACGTCCCCGTGGGTGGCACCAACACCTCTCACGGGACCATTCTAACTCCTAGTAACTGACCACGCAACCGCAGGTCTCCCTGTTTGAGACTCAGATGGGTGACACCAACCCCTCCCACGACACCAATGTAATGCGTAAGAACTGACCACGCAGCCGTGGGTCTCCCAGTGTTAGAATATGACGGTAATTTTCATATTTTTAGACTAAGGCTTAAAAACATGGCATTAGAGGGTGAAAACTCGAAACAGCCCCCGAACGGCCCCGTGGGTGGCACCAACAGCTCCCATGAGACCAACGTAACTTATAGGAACTGACCACGCAGTCGCGGGTCTCCCGATTTGAGAATACGACAGTAATTTGCATATTTCTAAACTTTGTCTTAAAAACATGGTGGTAGAGGGTGAAAACTCGAAACAGCCCCCGAACGGCCCCGTACGTGGCACCAACACCTCCCGTGGGACCAATATAACTCGTAGGAACTGACCACGCATCGCGTGTCTCTCGGTTTGAGAATAGGATGGTAATTTGAATATTTCCAGACTTAGGCTTAAAAACATGGCGTTAGAGGGTGAAAACTCGAAACATCCCATTAACGGTCCCGTGGGTGGCAACAACACCTCCCACGGGACCAACGTAACTCGTAGGAACTGACCACACAGTCGCGGGTCTCCCAGTTTGAGAATACGATAGTAATTTTCATATTTATAGACTTAGGTTTAGAAACATGGCGTTAAAGGGTGAAAACTCAAAACTGCCCCCGAACGGCCCTATGGGTGGCACCCACACCTTCCACGGGACCAATCTAACTCGTAGGAACTGATGACGCAATCGGGGGCCTCCCAATTTGAGAATAAGATAGTAATTTTCATATTTCTAGACTTACACTTAAAAACATGGAGTTAGAGGGTGAAAACTCAAAACAGCCCCCGAACGGCCCCGTGGGTGGCACTAACACGTCCCACGGGATAGATGTAACTCGTAGCAACTTACCTAACACTCGCGGGTCTCCTAGTTTGACAATAGGACTGTAATTTGCATATTTTTAGATTTAAGCTTAAAAACATGGCGTTTGGGGGTGAAAACTCGAAACAACCCCCGAACGTCCACGTGGGTGGCGCCAACACCTCCCAAGGGACCAATGTAACTCGTAGGAACTGACCACGCGACCGCCAATCTCCTGATTTCAGAATACAATGGTAATTTCCCTATTTCTAGACTGAGGCTTAAAAATAAGGCGTTGGAGGCTGAAAACTCGAAACAGCCCCCGAACGGCCCCATGGGTGGAACCAACACCTCCCACGGGACCAATGTAACTAGTAGGAACTCACGACGCAACCACGGGTCTCTCGGTTTGAGAATAAGCCGATAATTTGCATATTTTAGACAACAGCTTAAAAATATGGCGTTAGAGGGTGAAAGCTCGAAATAGCCCCGAACGGCCCCGTGGGTGGCACCAACACCTCCCACGGGACACATGTAACTTATAGGAACTGACCACGCAGTCACGGGTCTCCCAATTTGAGAATACGATGGTAATTTTCATGTTTCTAGACGTTGGCTTAAAGAATGGCGTTAGAGGGTGAAAACTTGAAACATCCCCCAAACAGCCTCGTGGGTGGCACCAAAACCTCCCACGGGACCAATGTAACTCGTAGGAACTGACCACGCAGCCGTGGGTCACCCGGTTTGAGAATACGATGATAATTTGCATATTTATAGACTTAGGGTTAAAAACATGGTGTTAGAGCTTGCGAATTCAAAACAGCCATGAACGGTCCCGTGAGTGCCACCAACACCTCCCACGGGACCAATGTTACTCGTAGGAACTGACGATATAGCCGTGGGTCTTTTGCTGTGAGAATATGACTGTAATTTTAATATTTCTAGACTTAAGTTTAAAATTATGGCATTAGAGGGTGAGAACTCGAAACAGCCCTCGAACGGCCCCGTGGGAGGCACCAACACCTCCCAATGGACCAACGTAACTCGTGGGAACTGACCACGCAGCCGCAGCTCTCTCGATTTGAGAATATGATGGTAATTTCCATATTTGTAGACTTAGGCTTAAAAATATGACGTTAGAGGGTGAAAACTTGAAGCAGTCCCCGAACGGCCCCGTGGATGGCACCAACACCTCCCACGGGACCAATGTAACTCGTAGGAACGAATGACGCAACCGCGGGACTCCCGATTTGAGAATAAGACGATAATTTGTATATTTCTAGACTTAGGGCTAAAAACATGGCATTAGAGGGTGAAAACTCGAAACCTCCCCCAAATGGCCCCGTGAGTGGCCCCAACACCTCCCGCGGGACGAATGTAACTCGTAGGAACTGGCCACATAGCTGTGGGTGTCCCAGTTTTATAATACGATGGTAATTTGCATATTCCAAGACGAAGGCTTAACAACATGGCATCAGAGGGTGAAAACTCGAAACATCCCCATGGGTGGCACCAACACGTCCCATAGGACCATTGTAACTCCTAGGAACTAACCACGCATCCGCGGGTCACCCAATTTAGGAATAAGACAGTAATTTATATATTTGTAGACTTAGGGTTAAAAACATGGCGTTAGAGGGTGAAAACTCAAAACAGCTCCCGAACGATCCCGTGAGTGACACCAACACCTCCCACGGGACCAATGTTACTCATAGGAACTGACCACGCTGCCATGGGTCTCCCGACATGAGAATATGACGGTAATTTGCATATTTCTAGACTTAGGCTTTAAAACATGGGGTTAGAGGATGAAAAATTGAAAACAACCCTCGAATGGCCCCGTGGGTGTCCCAAACACCTCCCCAGGGACCAACGTAACTCGTAGGAACTGACCACGTAGCCGCGGGTCTCCCGGTTTGAGAATACGAGGGTAATTTGCAAATTTGTAGACTTAGGGTAAAAAACATGGCGTTAGAGGGTGAAAACTGAAAATAACCCCCCAAAGGTCACGTGAGTGACACCAACACCTCCAACGGGACCAATGTTACTCGTAGGAACTGACCAAGCAGCCGTGGGTCTCCCGATGAGAGAATATGATGGTAATTTGCATATTTCTAAACATAGTCTTAAAAACATGGCGTTAGAGGGTGAAAACTCGAAACAGCCCCCAAACGGCCCCGTGGGTGGCACCAACACCTCCCACGGAACCAACGTGACTCGTAGGAACTCACCACGCAGCCGTGGGTCTCACATTTTGAGAATATAATGGTAATTTGCATATTTCTAAACTGAGGCTAAAAAACATGGATTTGGAGGGTGAAAACTTGGAACGTCCTTCGAACGGCCCCGTGGGTGGTACCAACACCTCCCATAGGACCAATGTAACTTGTAGAAACTGACCACGCAGCCCCGGGACTCCTGGTTTGAGAATAAGATGGTAATTTGCATATATCTAGACCTAGGCTTAATGACATGGCATTAAAGGGTGAAAACATGAAATAGCCCCCGAACGGCCCCGTGGGTGGTAACAACACCTCCCACGGGACCAATGTAACTCGTAGGAACTGACCACGCAGCCGCGAGTCTGTCGATTTGAGAATATGATGGTAATTTGTATATTTCTAGACTTAGGCTTAAAAACATGGCGTTAGAGGGTGAAAACTCAAAATAGCCCCAGAATGTCCCCGTATGTGGCACCAACACCTCCCACGGGAGCAATGTTACTCATAGGAACTGACCTCGCAGTCGTGGGTCTCCCGATTTGAGAATACGATGGTAATTTGCATATTTCTAGACTAAGGCATACAACATGACATTAGAGGGTGAAAACTCAAAAGACCCCCCGAACGGCCCCGTGGGTGGCACCAACACCTCCCACGGGACCAATATAACTGGTAGGAACTCACGACGCAACCGCGGGTCTCCCAGTTTGAGAATGCACCCGTAATTTACAAATTTCTAGAATTAGCGTTAAAAACATGGCGTTAGAGGGTGAAAACTCAAAATATCCCCCGAACGGCCCCTTAAGTGGCACCAACACCTCCCACGAGACCAATGTAACTCGTAGGAATTGACCACGCAACCGCGGGTCTCCCAATTTGAGAATACGATGGTAATTTGCATATTTCTATACTTATGCTTAAAAACATGGCGTTAGAGGATGAAAACTTAAAACATCCCTCGAATGGCCCGTTGGGTGCCACCAACACCTCCCACGGGACCAACGTAACTCGTAGGAACTGACCACGCAGCCGGGGGTCTCTCGGTTTGAGAATACGAGGGTAATTTGCATTTTTATAGACTTAGGGTAAAAAACATGGCGTTAGAGGGTGAAAACTCGAAATAACCCCCGAAAGGTCCCGTGAGTGACACAAAAACCTCCCACGGGACCAATGTAACTCGTAGGAACTGACCACTCAGCCGTGGGTCTCCCGGTGTGAGAATACAGCGGTAATTTGAATATTTCTAAACTTAGTCGTATAAACATGGCGTTAGAGGGTGAAAACTCGAAACAGCCCCCGAACGGCCCCGTGGGTGGCACCAACACCTCCCACGGGACCAACGTAACTCGTAGGAACTCACCACACAGCCGCGGGTCTCCCAGTTTGATAATATAATGGTAATTTTCATATTTCGAACTTAGGCTAAAAAATATGGCTTTGGAGGGTGAAAACTCGAAACAGCCGCCGAACGGCCCCGTGGGTGGCACCAACACCTCCCACAGGACCAATGTAACTCGTAGGAATTGACCACGCAGCCTCGGGACTCCTGGTTTGAAAATAATACGGTAATTTGCATATATCTAGACTTAGACATAAAAACATGGCATTAAACGGTGAAAACTTGAAACAACCCCCAAACGGCCCCATGGGTGGGACCAACACCACTCACGGGACCAATGTAACTCGTAGGAACTGACCACGTAGCCGCGGGTCTCCTGATTTAAGAATATGATGGTAATTTGTATTTTTCTAGACTTAGGTTTAAAAACATGGCGTTGGGGGGGTGAAAACTCAAAATAGCCCCAGAACATCCCCGTATGTGGCACCAACACCTCCCACGGGAGCAATGTAACACGTAGGAACTGACCACGCAGCCGTGGGTCTCCCGGTTTGAGAATACGATGGTAATTTGCATATTTCTAGACTAAGGCATAAAACATGGCATTAGAGGGTGAAAACTCAAAATAGCCCCCGAACGGCCCCGTGGGTGGCACCAACACCTCCCACGGGACCAATGTAACTAGTAGGAACTCACGACGCAGCCACGGGTCTCCCGATTTGAAAATGCACCCGTAATTTGCAAATTTCTAGACTTAGGGTTAAAAACATGGCGTTAGAGTATGAAAACTCGAAACATCCAACGAACAGCCCCGTGAGTGGCACCAACACCTACCACGGGAATAATATAACTCGTACGAACTGACCACGCAACCGCGGGTCTCCCGGTTTGAGAATACGATGGTACTTTACATATTTCAATACTTAGGCTTAAAAACATGGCGTTAGAGGGTGAAAACTCGAAACAGCCCCCGAACGTCCCCGTGTGTGGCACCAACACCTCCCACTGGACCAATGTAACTCGTAGCAACTGACCACGCAGCCGCAGGTCACCCAATTTGAGAATACAGCAGTAATTTTGCATATTTATAGACTTAGGGTTAAAAACATGGCATTAGAGGGTGAAAACTCGAAATAACCCCCGAACGGTCCCGTGAGTGACACCAACACCTCCCACAGGACCAATGTGACTAGTAGGAAATCACGATGCAGTCGCGGGTCTCACAGTTTGAGAATACGCCGATAATTTGCATATTTCTAGACTAAGGGTTAAAAATATGGCGTTAGATGGTGAAAACTTAAAACATCCCCCGAACAGCCCCGTGAGTGGCACCAAAACCTACCACGGGACCAATGTAACTCGTAGGAACAGACCACATAGCCGTGGGTCTCCCGGTTTGAGAAGACGATAGTAATTTAAATATTTCTAAACTTAGTCGTATAAACATGGCGTTAGAGGGTGAAAACTCGAAACAGCCCCCGAACGGCCCCGTGGGTGGCACCAACACCTCCCACGGGACCAACGTAAATCGTAGGAACTCACCACGCAGTCGCGGGTCTCCCAGTTTGAGAATATAATGGTAATTTTCATATTTCGAGACATAGGCTAAAAAATATGGCTTTGGAGGGTGAAAACTCGAAACATCCGCCGAACGGCCCCGTGGGTGGCACCAACACCTCCCACAGGACCAATGTAACTCGTAGGAACTGACCACGCAGCCTCGGGACTCCTGGTTTGAAAATAATACTGTAATTTGCATATATCTAGACTTAGACTTAAAAACATGGCATTAAAGGGTGAAAACTTGAAACAGCCCCGAAACGGCCCCATGGGTGGGACTAACACCTCTCACGGGACCAATGTAACTCGTAGGAACTGACCACGTAGCCGCGGGTCTCCTGATTTGAGAATATGATGGTAATTTGTATTTTTCTAGACTTAGGCTTAAAAACATGGCGTTAGAGGGTGAAAACTCAAAATAGCCCCAAAACATCCCGGTATGTGGCACCAACACCTCCCACGGGAGTAATGTAACACGTAGGAACTGACCACGCAGCCGTGGATCTCCCGGTTTGAGAATACGATGGTAATTTGCATATTTCTAGACTAAGGCATAAAACATGGCATTATAGGGTGAAAACTCAAAATAGCCCCCAAACGGCCCCGTGGGTGGCACCAACACCTCCCACGGGACCAATGTAACTAGTAGGAACTCACGACGCAGCCGCGGGTCTCCCGATTTGAGAATACACCCGTAATTTGCAAATTTCTAGACTTAGGGTTAAAAACATGGCGTTAGAGTATGAAAACTCGAAACATCCCCCGAACAGCCCCGTGAGTGGCACCAACACCTACCACGAGAATAATATAACTCGTACGAACTGACCACGCAACCGCAGGTCTCCCGGTTTGAGAATACGATGGTACTTTACATATTTCAATACTTAGGCTTAAAAACATGGTGTTAGAGGGTGAAAACTCGAAACAGCCCCCGAACGTCCCCGTGGGTGGCACCAACACCTCCCACTGGACCAATGTAACTCGTAGCAACTGACCACGCAGCCGCAGGTCACCCAATTTGAGAATACAGGAGTAATTTTGCATATTTATAGACTTAGGGTTAAAAACATGGCATTAGAGGGTGAAAACTCGAAATAACCCCCGAACGGTCCCGTGAGTGACACCAACACCTCCCACAGGACCAATGTGACTAGTAGGAAATCACGACGCAGTCGCGGGTCTCACAGTTTGAGAATACGCCGATAATTTGCATATTTCTAGACTAAGGGTTAAAAACATGGCGTTAGATGGTGAAAACTTAAAACATCCCCCGAACAGCCCCGTGAGTGGCACCAAAACCTACCACGGGACCAATGTAACTCGTAGGAACAGACCACACAGCCGTGGGTCTCCCCGTTTGAGAAGACGATAGTAATTTAAATATTTCTAGAGATGGGCTTAAAAACATGGCGATAGAGGGTGAAAACATGAAACAGCCATGAACGGCCTCGTGGGTGGCACCAACACCTCCCACGGGAGCAATGTAACTCGTAGGAACTAACCACGCAGTCGTGGGTCTCCCGGTTTGAGAATAAGATGGTAATTTGCATATTTCTATACTAAGGCATAAAACATGGCGTTAGAGGGTGAAAACTCGAAATAGCCACCGAACGGCCCCGTGGGTGGCACCAACACCTCCCACGGGACCAATGTAACTAGTAGGAACTCACGACACAACCGCGGGTCTCTCGGTTTGAGAATGCACCCGTAATTTGCAAATTTCTAGACTTAGGGTTAAAAAGATGGCGTTAGAGGGTGAAAACTCGAAACATACCCCGAACGGCCCCGTGAGTGGCACCAACACCTCCCACGGGACCAATGTAACTCATAGGAACAGACCACGCAGCCGTGGGTCTCCCGATTTGAGAATACGATAGTAATTTAAATATTTCTAGACATGGGCTTAAAAACATGGCGATAGAGGGTGAAAACACGAAACAGCCATGAACGGCCCCGTGGGTGGCACCAACACCTCCCACGCGACCAATGTAACTCGTAGGAACTTACCACGCAGCCGTGGGTCTCCCGGTGTGAGAATATGATGATAATTTCCCTATTTCAAGACTTAGGATTAAAAACATGGCGTTAGAGGGTGAAAAATCGAAACAAACACCAAACAGCCCCGTGGGTGGCACCAACACCTCCCACGGGACCAACGTAACTAGTAGGAACTCACCACGCAGCTGCGGATATCCCTTATTGAGAATACGATGGTAATTTGCAAACTTCTATACTTAGGCTAAAAAACATGGCGTTGGAGGGTGAAAACTCAAAACAGCCTCCGAACGGCTCCGTTGGTGGCACTAACACCTCCCACAGGACTAATGTAAATTGTAGGAACTGACCACGTAGCCATGGGACTCCCGATTTGAGAATAAGATGGTAATTTGCATATATATATATATATATATATATATATATATATATATATATATATATATATATATATATATATACTTAGGCTTAAAAACATGGCACTAAAGGGTGAAAACTTGAAGCAACCACCGAACGGTCCCATGGGTGGCACCAACACCTCCCACGGAACAATGTAACTCGTAGGAAATGAACACGTGCCCGTGGGTCTCCCAATTTGAGAATATGATGGTAATTTCCATATTTGTAGACTTAGGCTTAAAAATATGGCGTTAGAGGGTGAAAACTCAAAACTTCCCCCGAACGGCCCCGTTGATGGCACCAACACCTCCCACGGGACCAATATAACTCGTAGGAACGAATGACGCAACCGTGGGACTCCCGATTTGAGAATAAGATGATAATTTGTATATTTCTAGACTTAGGGTTAAAAACATGGCATCGGAGGGTGAAAACTCGAAACACCCCCCGAATGGCCCCGTGAGTGGTCCCAACACCTCTCGTAGGACGAATGTAACTCGTACGAACTGGCCACATAGCTGCGGGTCTCCCGATTTGAGAATATGATGGTAATTTTCATATTCCAAGACAAAGGCTTAACAACATGGCATTATAGGGTGAAAACTCGAAACAGCCCCCAAACAGCCCAGTGGGTGGCACCAACACCTCCCACAGGACCATTGTAACTCCTAGGAACTAACCACGCAGCCGCGGGTCACCCGATTTGAGAATACGATAGTAATTTACATATTTGTAGACTTAGGGTTAAAAACATGGCGTTAGAGGGTGAAAATTGGAAATAGCTCCCGAACGGTCCCGTGAGTGACACAAACACCTCCCATGGGACCAATGTTACTCGTAGGAACTGACTAAGCAGTCGTGGGTCACCCGATGTGAGAATATGACGATAATTTGCATATTTCTAGACTTGGGCTCAAAAACATGGCGTTAGAGGATGAAAACTCAAAACAGCCCTCGAATGGCCCCGTGGGTGGAACCAACACCTCCCACGGTACCAACGTAACTCGTAGGAACTGACCACGCAGCCGGGCGTCTCCCGATTTGAGAATACGAGGGTAATTTTCATTTTTATTGACATAGGGTAAAAAACAAGGCGTTAGAGGGTGAAAACTCTAAATAACCCCCAAAAGGTCCCGTGAGTGACACCAAAACCTCCCACGGGACCAATGTAACTCGTAGGAACTGACCACGCAGTCGTGGGTCTCCCCGGTGTGAGAATACGATGGTAATTTGAATATTTCTAAACTTAGTCTTATAAACATGGCGTTAGAGGGTGAAAACTCGAAACAGCTCCCGAACGGCCCCGTGGGTGGAACCAACACCTCCCACGGGACCAACGTAACTCGTAGGAACTCTCCACGCAGCCGCGGGTCTCCCAATTTGAGAATATAATCGTAATTTGCATATTTCTAGACTTAGGCTAAAAAACATGGCTTTGGAGGGTGAAAACTCGAAACAGCCTCCGAACGGCCCCATGGGTGGCACCAACACCTCCCACATGACCAATGTAACTCGTAGGAACTGACCACGCAGCCTCGGGACTCCCAGTTCGAGAATAAGATGGTAATTTTCATACATCT
This sequence comes from Sambucus nigra, assembly GCA_949130495.1. NCBI lineage: Eukaryota > Viridiplantae > Streptophyta > Magnoliopsida > Dipsacales > Adoxaceae > Sambucus > Sambucus nigra. The sequence continues at coordinate 182,691,258 of OX422207.1, forward strand.
AGACTTAGGCTTAAAAACATGGCATTAAAGGGTGAAAACTTAAAACAGCCCCCGAACGGCCCCATGGGTGGCACCAACACCTCCCACGGGACCAATGTAACTCGTAGGAACTGACCATCCAGCCGCGGGTCTCTCGATCTGAGAATATGATGGTAATTTGTATTTTTCTAGACTTAGGCTTAAAAACATGGCGTTAGAGAGTGAAAACTCAAAATAGCCCCCGAACATCCCCGTATGTGGCACCAACACCTCCCACGGGAGCAATGTACCTCGTAGGAACTGACCACGCAGTCGTGGGTCTCCCGGTTTGAGAATACGATGGTAATTTGCATACTTCTAGACTAAGGCATAAAACATGGCGTTAGAGGGTGAAAAATCAAAACAGCCCCTGAACGGCCCCGTGGGTGGCACCAACACCTCCCACAGGACCAATGTAACTTGTAGGAACTCACGAGGCCGACGCGGGTCTCTCGGTTTGAGAATGCAACCGTAATTTGCAAATTTCTAGACTTAGGGTTAAAAACATGGCGTTAGAGGGTGAAAACTCGAAACATCCCCCGAACAGCCCCGTGAGTGGCACCAACACCTCCCACGGGACCAATATAACTCGTAGGAACTGAGCACGCAACCGCGGGTCTCTCAGTTTGAGAATACGATGGTAATTTGCATATTTCTATACTTAGGCTTAAAAACATGGTGTTAGAGGGTGAAACTCGAAACAGCCCCGGAACGTCCCCGTGGGTGGCACCAACACCTCCCACTGGACCAATGTAACTCGTAGGAACTGACCACGCAGCCGCAGGTCACCCAATTTGAGAATACAGCAGTAATTTTGCATATTTATAGACTTAGGGTTAAAAACATGGCATTAGAGGGTGAAAACTCGAAATAACCCCCGAACGGTCCCGTGAGTGACACCAACACCTCCCACAAGACCAAGGTGACTAGTAGGAAATCACGACACAGTTGCGGGTCTCACAGTTTGAGAATACGCAGATAATTTGCATATTTCTAGACTTAGGGTTAAAAACATGGCGTTAGAGGGTGAAAACTTATAACATCCCCCGAACGGCCCCGTGAGTGGCACCAACACCTCCCACGGGACCAATGTAACTCGTAGGAACATACCACGCAGCCGTGGGTCTCCCGGTTTGAGAATACGATAGTAATTTAAATATTTCTAGATATGCCCTTAAAAACATGGCGATAGAGGGTGAAAACATGAAACAGCAACGAACGGCCCCGTGGGTGGAACCAACACCTCCCACGGGACCAATGTAACTCGTAGGAACTGACCACGCAGCCGTGGATCTCCCGGTGTGAGAATATGATGATAATTGGCCTATTTCTAGACTTAGGCTTAAAAACATGGCGTTAGAGGGTAAAAACTCGAAATAAACCCCGTACAGCCCCGTGGGTGGCACCAACACCTCCCACGGGACCAACGTAACTCGTAGGAATTCACCACACAGCCGCGGATCTCTCTTCTTGAGAATACGATGGTAATTTGCATATTTCTATTCTTAGGTTAAAAAACATGGCATTGGAGAGTGAAAACTCGAAACAACCTCCGTACGGCCCCGTGGGTGGCACCAGCACCTCCCACAGGACCAATGTAAATCGTAAGAACTGACCACGCAGCCACGGGACTCCCATTTTGAGAACAAGATGGTAATTTGCATATATCTCGACTTAGGCTTAAAAAATGGAATTAAAGGGTGAAAACTTGAAACATCCACCGAATGGCCCCATGGGTGGCACCAACACCTCCCACGGGACAATGTAACTCTTAGGAACAGACCACGCAACCGCAGGTCTCCCAATTTGAGAATACGATGGTAATTTTCATATTTCTAGACTTAGGCTTTAAAACATTACTTTAGAGGGTGAAAACATAAAACAGCCCCCGAACGTCCCCGTGGGTGGCACCAACACCTCCCACGGGACCAATGTGACTAGTAGGAAATCACGACGCAGTCGCGGGTCTCACAGTTTGAGAATACGGCAATAACTTGGATATTTCTGGAATTAGGGTTAAAAACATGGCGTTAGAGGATGAAAACTCAAAACATCCCCTGAACGGCCCCGTGAGTGGCACCAACACCTCCCATGGGACCAATGTAACTTGTAGGAACAGACCACGCAGCCGTGGGTCTCCCGGTTTGAGAATACGATCGTAACTTAAATATTTCTAGACATGGGTTTAAAAACATGGCGTTAGAGGTGAAAACACGAAACAACCACGAACAACCCTGTGGTTGGAACCAACACCTCCCACAGGACCAATGTAACTCATAGGAACTGACAACGTATCCGCGGTTCTCCCGATTTGAGAATACGACGGTAATTTGCATATTTCTAGACTTATGCTTCAAAAAATGGCATCAGAGGGTGAAAATTCAAAACAACAACCAAATGGCCCTGTGGGTGGCACCAACACCTCCCACGGGAGCAATGTAACTCGTACGAACTGACCACACAGCCGCGGGTCACCCAGTTTGAGAATACAACGGTAATTTGCATATTTATAGACTTAGTTTTAAAAACATGGCATTAGAGGTTAAAAACTCGAAATAGCCCCCAAACAATCTCGTGAGTGACACCAGCACCTCCCACGGGACCAATGTAACTCGTAGGAATGGACCACGCAGTCGTGGGTTGCCCAGTGTGAGAATATGATGGTAATTTGCATATTTCTAGACTAAGGCATAAAACATGGCTTTAGAGGGTGAAAACTCAAAATAGCCCCCGAACGGCCCCGTGGGTGGCACCAACACCTCCCACGGGACCAATGTAACTAGTAGGAACTCACGACGCAGCCGCGGGTCTCCCGATTTGAAAATGCACCCGTAATTTGCAAATTTCTAGACTTAGGGTTAAAAACATGGCGTTAGAGTATGAAAACTCGAAACATCCCCCGAACAGCCCCGTGAGTGGCACCAACACTTACCACGGGAATAATATAACTCGTACGAACTGACCACGCAACCGCGGGTCTCCCAGTTTGAGAATACGATGGTACTTTACATATTTCAATACTTAGGCTTAAAAACATGGTGTTAGAGGGTGAAAACTCGAAACAGCCCCCGAACGTCCCCGTGGGTGGCACCAACACCTCCCACTGGACCAATGTAACTCGTAGCAACTGACCACGCAGCTGCAGGTCACCCAATTTGAGAATACAACAGTAATTTTGCATATTTATAGACTTAGGGTTAAAAACATGGCATTAGAGGGTGAAAACTCGAAATAACCCCCGAACGGTCCCGTGAGTGACACCAACACCTCCCACAGGACCAATGTGACTAGTAGGAAATCACGACGCAGTCGCGGGTCTCACAGTTTGAGAATACGCCGATAATTTGCATATTTCTAGACTAAGGGTGAAAAACATGGCGTTAGATGGTGAAAACTTAAAACATCCCCCGAACAGCCCCGTGAGTGGCACCAAAACCTACCACGAGACCAATGTAACTCGTAGGAACAGACCACACAGCCGTGGGTCTCCCCGTTTGAGAAGACGATAGTAATTTAAATATTTCTAGAGATGGTCTTAAAAACATGGCGATAGAGGGTGAAAACATTAAACAGCCATGAACGGCCTCGTGGGTGGCACCAACACCTCCCACGGGAGCAATGTAACTCGTAGGAACTAACCACGCAGTCGTGGGTCTCCCGGTTTGAGAATAAGATGGTAATTTGCATATTTCTAGACTAAGGCATAAAACATGGCGTTAGAGGGTGAAAACTCGAAATAGCCCCCAAACGGCCACGTGGGTGGCACCAACACCTCCCACGGGACCAATGTAACTAGTAGGAACTCACGACACAACCGCGGGTCTCTCGGTTTGAGAATGCACCCGTAATTTGCAAATTTCTAGACTTAGGGTTAAAAAGATGGCGTTAGAGGGTGAAAACTCGAAACATACCCCGAATGGCCCCGTGAGTGTCACCAACACCTCCCACGGGACCAATGTAACTCGTAGGAACAGACCACGCAGCCGTGGGTCTCCCGATTTGAGAATACGATAGTAATTTAAATATTTCTAGACATGGGCTTAAAAACATGGCGATAGAGGGTGAAAACACGAAACAGCCATGAACGGCCTCGTGGGTGGCACCAACACCTCCCACGGGAGCAATGTAACTCGTAGGAACTAAAAACGCAGTCGTGGGTCTCCCGGTTTGAGAATAAGATGGTAATTTGCATATTTCTATACTAAGGCATAAAACATGGCGTTAGAGGGTGAAAACTCGAAATAGCCACCGAACGGCCCCGTGGGTGGCACCAACACCTCCCACGGGACCAATGTAACTAGTAGGAACTCACGACACAACCGCGGGTCTCTCGGTTTGAGAATGCACCCGTAATTTGCAAATTTCTAGACTTAGGGTTAAAAAGATGGCGTTAGAGGGTGAAAACTCGAAACATACCCCGAACGGCCCCGTGAGTGGCACCAACACCTCCCACGGGACCAATGTAACACGTAGGAACAGACCACGCAGCCGTGGGTCTCCCGATTTGAGAATACGATAGTAATTTAAATATTTCTAGACATGGGCTTAAAAACATGGCGATAGAGGGTGAAAAAACGAAACAGCCATGAACGGCCCCGTGGGTGGCACCAACACCTCCCACGCGACCAATGTAACTCGTAGGAACTTACCACGCAGCCGTGGGTCTCCCGGTGTGAGAATATGATGATAATTTCCCTATTTCAAGACTTAGGATTAAAAACATGGCGTTAGAGGGTGAAAAATCGAAACAAACACCAAACAGCCCCGTAGGTGGCACCAACACCTCCCACGGGACCAACGTAACTAGTAGGAACTCACCACGCAGCTGCGGATCTCCCTTATTGAGAATACGATGGTAATTTGCAAATTTCTATACTTAGGCTAAAAAACATGGCGTTGGAGGGTGAAAACTCAAAACAGCCTCCGAACGGCTCCGTTGGTGGCACTAACACCTCCCACAGGACTAATGTAAATTGTAGGAACTGACCACGTAGCCACGGGACTCCCGATTTTAGAATAAGATGGTAATTTGCATATATATATATATATATATATATATATATATATATATATATATATATATATATATATATATATATATACTTAGGCTTAAAAACATGGCACTAAAGGGTGAAAACTTGAAGCAACCACCGAACGGTCCCATGGGTGGCACCAACACCTCCCACGGGACAATGTAACTCGTAGGAAATGAACACGTGCCCGTGGGTCTCCCAATTTGAGAATACGATGGTAATTTTTATATTTCTAGACTTAGGCTTAAAAACATGGCGTTAGATGGTGAAAACTCAAAACAGCCCCCGAACGTCCCCGTAGGTGGCAACAATACCTCCCACGGGACAAATGTAACTCCTAGCAACTGACCACGCAGTCGTGGGTCTCCCGGTTTGATAATACGACTGTAATTTTCATATTTCTAGGCTTAAGTTTAAAAATATGGCGTTAGAGGGTGAAAATTCGAAACAGCCCTCGAACGGCCCCGTGGGTGGCACCAACACCTCCCAAGGGACCAACGTAACTCGTAGCAACTAACCACGCAGTCGCGGGTCTCCCGGTTTGAGAATATGATGGTAATTTCCATATTTGTAGACTTAGGCTTAAAAATATGGCGTTAGAGGGTGAAAACTCAAAACTTCCCCCGAACGGCCCCGTTGATGGCACCAACACCTCCCACGGGACCAATATAACTCGTAGGAACGAATGACGCAACCGTGGGACTCCCAATTTGAGAATAAGATGATAATTTGTATATTTCTAGACTTAGGGTTAAAAACATGGCATCGGAGGGTGAAAACTCGAAACACCCCCCGAATGGCCCCGTGAGTGGTCCCAACACCTCCCGCAGGACGAATGTAACTCGTACGAACTGGCCACATAGCTGCTCGTCTCCCGGTTTGAGAATATGATGGTAATTTTCATATTCCAAGACAAAGGCTTAACAACATGGCATTATAGGGTGAAAACTCGAAACAGCCCCCAAACAGCCCAGTGGGTGGCACCAACACCTCCCACAGGACCATTGTAACTCCTAGGAACTAACCACGCAACCGCGGGTCACCCGATTTGAGAATACGATAGTAATTTACATATTTGTAGACTTAGGGTTAAAAACATGGCGTTAGAGGGTGAAAATTGGAAATAGCTCCCGAACGGTCCCGTGAGTGACACCAACACCTCCCATGGGACCAATGTTACTCGTAGGAACTGACCAAGCAGCCGTGGGTCACCCGATGTGAGAATATGACGATAATTTGCATATTTCTAGACTTGGGCTCAAAAACATGGCATTAGAGGATGAAAACTCAAAACAGCCCTCGAATGGCCCCGTGGGTGGAACCAACACCTCCCACGGGACCAACGTAACTCGTAGGAACTGACCACGCAGCCGGGCGTCTCCCGATTTGAGAATACGAGGGTAATTTTCATTTTTATTGACATAAGGTAAAAAACAAGGCGTTAGAGGGTGAAAACTCGAAATAACCCCCAAAAGGTCCCGTGAGTGACACCAAAACCTCCCACGGGACCAATGTAACTCGTAGGAACTGACCACGCAGTCGTGGGTCTCCCCGGTGTGAGAATACGATGGTAATTTGAATATTTCTAAACTTAGTCTTATAAACATGGCGTTAGAGGGTGAAAACTCGAAACAGCTCCCGAACGGCCCCGTGGGTGGAACCAACACCTCCCACGAGACCAACGTAACTCGTAGGAACTCTCCACGCAGCCGCGGGTCTCCCAATTTGAGAATATAATGGTAATTCGTATATTTCTAGACTTAGGCTAAAAAACATGGCTTTGGAGTGTGAAAACTCGAAACAGCCTCCGAACGGCCCCATGGGTGGCACCAACACCTCCCACATGACCAATGTAACTCGTAGGAACTGGCCACGCAGCCTCGGGACTCCCAGTTCGAGAATAAGATGGTAATTTTCATACATCTAGACTTAGGCTTAAACACATGGCATTAAAGGGTGAAAACTTAAAACAGCCCCCGAACGGCCCCATGGGTGGCACCAACACCTCCCACGGGACCAATGTAACTCGTAGGAACTGACCATCCAGCCGCGGGTCTCTCGATCTGAGAATATGATGGTAATTTGTATTTTTCTAGACTTAGGGTTAAAAACATGGCGTTAGAGAGTGAAAACTCAAAACAGCCCCCGAACATCCCCGTATGTGGCACCAACACCTCCCACGGGAGCAATGTACCTCGTAGGAACTGACCACGCAGTCGTGGGTATCCCGGTTTGAGAATACGATGGTAATTTGCATACTTCTAGACTAAGGCATAAAACATGGCGTTAGAGGGTGAAAAATCAAAACAGCCCCTGAACGGCCCCGTGGGTGGCACCAACACCTCCCACAGGACCAATGTAACTTGTAGGAACTCACGAGGCCGACGCGGGTCTCTCGGTTTGAGAATGCAACCGTAATTTGCAAATTTCTAGACTTAGGGTTAAAAACATGGCGTTAGAGGGTGAAAACTCGAAACATCCCCCGAACAGCCCCGTGAGTGGCACCAACACCTCCCACGAGACCAATATAACTCGTAGGAACTGAGCACGCAACCGCGGGTCTCTCGGTTTGAGAATACGATGGTAATTTGCATATTTCTATACTTAGGCTTAAAAACATGGTGTTAGAGGGTGAAACTCGAAACAGCCCCGGAACGTCCCCGTGGGTGGCACCAACACCTCCCACTGGACCAATGTAACTCGTAGGAACTGACCACGCAGCCGCAGGTCACCCAATTTGAGAATACAGCAGTAATTTTGCATATTTATAGACTTAGGTTTAAAAACATGGCATTAGAGAGTGAAAACTCGAAATAACCCCCGAACGGTCCCGTGAGTGACACCAACACCTCCCACAGGACCAAGGTGACAAGTAGGAAATCACGACGCAGTTGCGGGTCTCACAGTTTGAGAATACGCAGATAATTTGCATATTTCTAGACTTAGGGTTAAAAACATGGCGTTAGAGGGTGAAAACTTATAACATCCCCCGAACAGCCCCGTGAGTGGCACCAACACCTCCCACGAGACCAATATAACTCGTAGGAACTGAGCACGCAACCGCGGGTCTCTCGGTTTGAGAATACGATGGTAATTTGTATATTTCTATACTTAGGCTTAAAAACATGGTGTTAGAGGGTGAAACTCGAAACAGCCCCGGAACGTCCCCGTGGGTGGCACCAACACCTCCCACTAGACCAATGTAACTCGTAGGAACTAACCACGCAGCCGCAGTTCACCCAATTTGAGAATACAGCAGTAATTTTGCATATTTATAGACTTAGGGTTAAAAACATGGCATTAGAGGGTGAAAACTCGAAATAACCCCCGAACGGTCCCGTGAGTGACACCAACACCTCCCACAGGACCAAGGTGACAAGTAGGAAATCACGACGCAGTTGCGGGTCTCACAGTTTGAGAATACGCAGATAATTTGCATATTTCTAGACTTAGGGTTAAAAACATGGCGTTAGAGGGTGAAAACTTATAACATTCCCCGAACGGCCCCGTGAGTGGCACCAACACCTCCCACGGGACCAATGTAACTCGTAGGAACATACCACGCAGCCGTGGGTCTCCCGGTTTGAGAATATGATAGTAATTTAAATATTTCTAGATATGCCCTTAAAAACATGGCGATAGAGGGTGAAAACATGAAACAGCAACGAACGGCCCCGTGGGTGGAACCAACACCTCCCACGGGACCAATGTAACTCGTAAGAACTGACCACGCAGTCGTGGATCTCCCGGTGTGAGAATATGATGATAATTGGCCTATTTCTAGACTTAGGCTTAAAAACATGGCGTTAGAGGGTAAAAACTCGAAATAAACCCTGTACATCCCCGTGGGTGGCACCAACACCTCCCATGGGACCAACGTAACTCGTAGGAATTCACCACACAGCCGCGGATCTCTCTTCTTGAGAATACGATGGTAATTTGCATATTTCTATTCTTAGGTTAAAAAACATGGCATTGGAGAGTGAAAACTCGAAACAACCTCTGTACGGCCCCGTGGGTGGCACCAGCACCTCCCACAGGACCAATGTAAATCGTAAGAACTGACCACGCAGCCACGGGACTCCCATTTTGAGAACAAGATGGTAATTTGCATATATCTCGACTTAGGCTTAAAAAATGGAATTAAAGGGTGAAAACTTGAAACATCCACCGAACGGCCCCATGGGTGGCACCAACACCTCCCACGGGATAATGTAACTCTTAGGAACAGACCACGCAACCGCAGGTCTCCCAATTTGAGAATACGATGGTAATTTTCATATTTCTAGACTTAGGCTTTAAAACATTACTTTAGAGGGTGAAAACATAAAAGAGCCCCCGAACGTCCCCGTGGGTGGCACCAACACCTCCCACGGGACCAATGTGACTAGTAGGAAATCACGACGCAGTCGCGGGTCTCACAGTTTGAGAATACGGCGATAACTTGGATATTTCTAGACTTAGGGTTAAAAACATGGCGTTAGAGGATGAAAACTCAAAACATCCCCCGAACGGCCCCGTGAGTGGCACCAACACCTCCCATGGGACCAATGTAACTCGTAGGAATAGACCACGCAGCCGTGGGTCTCCCGGTTTGAGAATACGATCGTAACTTAAATATTTCTAGACATGGGTTTAAAAACATGGCGTTAGAGGTGAAAACACGAAACAACCACGAACAACCCTGTGGGTGGAACCAACACCTCCCACGGGACCAATGTAACTCATAGGAACTGACAACGTATCCGCGGTTCTCCCGATTTGAGAATACGACGGTAATTTGCATATTTCTAGACTTATGCTTCAAAAAATGGCATTAGAGGGTGAAAATTCAAAACAACAACCAAACGGCCCTGTGGGTGGCACCAACACCTCCCACGGGAGCAATGTAACTCGTACGAACTGACCACGCAGCCGCGGGTCACCCAGTTTGAGAATACAACGGTAATTTGCATATTTATAGACTTAGTTTTAAAAATATGGCATCAGAGGTTAAAAACTCGAAATAGCCCCCAAACGATCTCGTGAGTGACACCAACACCTCCCACGGGACCAATGTAACTCGTAGGAATGGACCACGCAGTCGTGGGTTGCCCAGTGTGAGAATATGATGGTAATTTGCATATTTCTAGACTTAGGCTTAAAAACATGGCGTTAGAGGGTGAAAACACGAAACAACACCAGAACAGCCCCATGGGTGGCACCAACACCTAGCACGAGACCAATGTAACTCGTAGGAACTTACCACGCAGCTGCGGGTCCCCCAATTTTAGAATACGACGGTAATTTTCACATTTCAAGACTTAAGCTTAAAAACGTGGTGTCACAGGGAGAAAACTCGAAACAGCCTCCAAACGGCCCCGTAGGTGGGACCAACACCTCCCACGGGACCAATGTAGCTCATAGGAACTGACCACGCAGTTGCGGGACTCCCGGTTTGAGAATAACACTGTAATTAGCATATTTCTGGGCTTAGGCTTAAAAATATGGCGTTAAAGGGTGAAAACTCGAAACATCCCCCGAAGGGCCCCATGGGTGGTACCAACACCTCCCACGGGACCAATGTAACTCGTAAGGACTGACCACGTAACCTCGGGTCTCACGATTTGAGAATACGATGGTAATTTGTAAATTTCTAGACATAGACTTAAAAACATGGCGTTAGAGGGTGAAAACATGAAACATCCCTCGAACGTCTCCGTAGGTGGGACCAACACCTCCCACGCAGAAATGTAACTTGTAGGAACTGACCACGCAGCTGTGGGTCTCCCCGTTTGAGAATAAGAGGGTAATTTCCATATTTCTAGACTTAGGCATATATTCATGGCGTTAAAGGGTGAAAACTCGAAACAACCCCCAAACGGCCCCGTGGGTTGCACCAACACCTCCCACGGGACCAATGTAACTCGTAGGAACTGACCACGTAGCTGCGGGTCTCTCAGTTTGAATATTTCTAGACCTAGGGATAAAAGTATGGCGTTAGTGGGTGAAAACTCAAACCAACCCCTAAACGGCCCTGTAAGTAACTCGTAGGAACCGACCACGTAACCTCGGGTCTCCGAATTTGAGAATACGACGGTAATTTGCATATTTCAAAACTTGGGCTTAAAAACATGGCGTTAGAGGGTGAAAACTCGAAACAATTAATAAACGGCCCTGTGGGTGGCACCAACACCTCCCACGGGACCAATGTACCTCGTACGAACTGACCACGCAGTCGCAGGATTCCCAATTTGAGAATACAACGATAATTTGCATATTTATAGACTTAGGGTTAAAAACATGGTGTTAGAGGGTGAAAACTCGAAATAGCCCTCGAACGGTCCCGTGAGTGACACCAACACCTCCCACGGGACCAATGTAACTCGTAGGAACTGACCAAGTAGCCGTGGGTCTCCCGGTGTGATAATTTGACGGTAATTTGCATATTTTTATACTTAAGCTTAAAAAAATGGCGTTAGAGGGTGAAAACTCAAAATAGCCCCCGAACGTCCCCGTGGGTGGCACCAACACCTCCCACGGGACCAATGTAACTCATAGGATCTGACCACGCAACCACGGGTCTCCCGATTTGAGCATATGACGGTAATTTTCATATTTCTAGACTTAGGCTTTAAATCTTGGCGTTAGAGGGTGGAAACTCAAAATAGCCCCCGAACGGCCTTGTGGGTGGAACCAACACCTCCCACGGGACCAATGTGACTAGTAGGAACTCACGACGCAGTCACGGGTCTCTCGATTTGAGAATACGTTGATAATTTTCATATTTCTAGACTTAGGGTTAAAAATATGGCGTTAGAGGGTGAAAAATCGAAACATTGCCCGAACGGCCCCGTGAGTGGCACCAACACCTCCCACGGGACCAATGTAAGTCGTAGGAACTGACCATGCAGTCGTGGGTATCCCGATTTGAGAATATGATGGTAATTTTTATATTTATAGACTTAGGTTTAAAAACAAGACGTTAGATGGTGAAAACTCAAAACTGCCCCCGAACGTCCCCGTAGGTGTCACCAACACCTCCCACATGACCATTCTAACTCGTAGGTTGCCTCTGCCAATTTAAGAATAAGATGGTAATTTCCATATTTATAGACTTAGGCTTAAAAACATAGTATTAAAGGGTGAAAACTCGAAACAGCACCCAAACGAACCCGTGGGTGGCACCAACACCTCCCACTAGAACCATATAACTCGTAGGAACTGACCACGCGGTCGCGGGTCTCAAGATTTGTGAATACGATGGTAATTCACATATTTCTAGACTTAGTCTTTAAATCATGTCGTTAGAGGGTGAGAACTCGAAACAGCCCCCAAACGGCCCCGTGGGTGGCACCAACACGTCCCACGGGACCAATGTAACTCATAGGATCTGACCACGCAACCACGGGTCTCCCGATTTGAGCATATGACGGTAATTTTCATATTTCTAGACTTAGGCTTTAAATCTTGGCGTTAGAGGGTGGAAACTCAAAATAGCCCCCGAACGGCCTTGTGGGTGGCACCAACACCTCCCACAGGACCAATGTGACTAGTAGGAACTCACGACGCAGTCATGGGTCTCTCGATTTGAGAATATGTCGATAATTTTCATATTTCTAGACTTAGGGTTAAAAACATGGCGTTAGAGGGTGAAAAATTGAAACATTCCCCGAACGGCCCCGTGAGTGGCACCAACACCTCCCACGGGACCAATGTAAGTCGTAGGAACGGACCATGCAGTCGTGGGTATCCCGATTTGAGAATATGATGGTAATTTTTATATTTCTAGACTTAGGCTTAAAAACAAGACGTTAGATGGTGAAAACTCGAAACTTCCCCCGAACGTCCCCGTAGGTGTCACCAACACCTCCCACATGACCATTGTAACTCGTAGGTTGCCTCTCCCAATTTAAGAATAAGATGGTAATTTCCATATTTATAGACTTAGGCTTAAAAACATAGCATTAAAGGGTGAAAACTCGAAACAACACCCAAACGAACCCGTGGGTGGCTCCAACACCTCCCACTAGAACCATATAACTCGTAGGAACTGACCACGCAGTCGCGGGTCTCAAGATTTGTGAATACTATGGTAATTTACATATTTCTAGGCTTAGGCTTTAAATCATGTCGTTAGAGGGTGAGAACTCGAAACAGCCCCCGAACGGCCCCGTGGGTGGCACCAACACCTCCCACGGGACCGATGTAACTCGTAGGAACTGAACGCATAGCCGCGGGTCTCTCGATTTGAGAATACGAAGGTAATTTTCTTATTTCTTAACTAAAGCTTAAAAACATGGCGTTAGAGGGTGAAAACTTTAACGTCCCGGTAGGTGTCACCAACACCTCCCATGGGACCAATGTAACTTGTAGGCTGCGTCTCCCAATTTAAGAATAAGATGGTAATTTCCATATTTATAGACTTAGGCTTAAAAACATAGCATTAAAGGGTGAAAACTCAAAACAGCACCCAAACGAACCCGTGGGTGGCACCAACACCTCCCACTAGAACCATATAACTCGTAGGAACTGACCACGCAGTCGCGGGTCTCAAGATTTGTGAATACGATGGTAATTCACATATTTCTAGACTTAGGCTTTAAATCATGTCGTTAGAGGGTGAGAAATCGAAACAGCCCCCGAACGGCCCCGTGGGTGGCACCAACACCTCCCACGGGACCGATGTAACTCGTAGGAACTGACCGCATAGCCGCGGGTCTCTCGATTTGAGAATACGAAGGTAATTTTCTTATTTCTTGACTAAAGCTTAAAAACATGGCATTAGAGGGTGAAAACTTTAACGTCCCTGTAGGTGTCACCAACACCTCCCATGGGACCAATGTAACTTGTAGGCTGCGTCTCCCAATTTAAGAATAAGACGATAATTTCCATATTTATAGACTTAGGCTTAAAAACATGGGGTTAAAGGGTGAAAACTCGAAACAGCACCCAAACGGACCCGTGGGTCACACCAACACCTACCACGGGACCAATGTAACTCGTAGGAACTGACCACGTAGCTGCAGGTCTCTCGGTGTGAGAATATGACTACAATTTGCATATTTCTAGACATAGGCTTAAAAATAAGGCGTTAGAGGGTGAAAACTCAAAACAGCACCCGAATGGCCCCGTGGGTGGCACCAACACCTCCCACTAGACCCATATAACTCGTAGGAACTGACCACGCAGCCGCGGGTCTCGCAATTTGAGAATACGACGATAATTTTCATATTTCTAGACTTAGGCTTTAAATCATGGCGTTAGAGGGTGAAAATCAAAATAGCCCCCGAACGGCCCCGTGGGTGGCACCAACACCTCCCACGGGACCGATGTAAATCGTACGAACTGACCACATTGCCGCGGGTGTCCCGATTTGAGAATACGAAGGTAATTTATATATTTATAGACTTAGGCTTAAAAATATTGCATTAGAGGGTGAAAACTCAAAACAGCCCCCAAACGGCCCAGTGGGTGGCACCAACACCTCCCACGGGACCAATGTAACTTGTACAAACTGACCAAGCAGTCGTGGGTCATCCAGTTTGAGAATACAACGGTAATTTTAATATTTATAGACTTAGGGTTAAAAATTTGGCGTTCGAGGGTGAAAACTCGAAATAGCCACCAAACGGTCCTGTGAGTGACACTAACACCTCCCACGGGACCAATATAACTCGTAGGAACTGACCACGCTGTCGTGGAACTCCTGGTCTGAGAATATGATGGTAATTTGCATATTTCTATACATAGGCTTAAAAACATGGCGTTAGATGGTGAAAACTCGAAATAGCCCCAAAACGTCCCCGTGGGTGGCACCAACACCTCCCACGGGACCAACGTAACTTGTAGGAACTCACCCCACGTAGCCGCGGGTCCCCCAGTTTGAGAATACGACGGTAATTTTCATATTTCTAGACTTATGCTTAAAAACATGGCGTTAGAGGGTGAAAACTCGAAACAGCCACCGAACGGCCCTGTGGGTGGCACCAACACCTCCCACGGGAGCAATGTAAATCGTAGGAACTGACCACGCAGTTGCGGGACTCCCGATTTGAGAATAAGACTATAATTTACATATTTCTAGACTTAGGCTTAAAAATATGGCGTTAAAGGGTGAAAACTCAAAACATCCCCCGAACGGCCCCATGGGTTGCACCAACACCTCCCACGGGACCAATGTAACTCGTAAGAACTGACCATGCAATCTCGGGTCTCCTGATTTGAGAATACGATGGTAATTTGTATATTTCTAGACTTAGACTTAAAAACATGGCGTTAGAGGGTGAAAACATGAAACATCCCCCGAACGTCTCCGTAGGTGGGACCAACACCTCCCACGGGAGCAATGTAACTTGTAGGAACTGACCACGCAGCCGTGGGTCTCCCCGTTTGAGAATAAGAGGGTAATTTCCATATTTATATACTTAGGCATAAAATCATGGCATTAAAGGGTGAAAACTCGAAACAACCCCCAAACGGCCCCGTGGGTGGCACCAACACATCCCATGGGACCAATGTAACTCGTAGGAACTGACCACGTAGCCGCGGGTCTCTCAGTTTGAATATTTCTAGACTTAGGGATAAAAATATGGAATTAGTGGGTGAAAACTCAGACCAACCCCTGAACGGCCCTGTGAGTAACTCGTAGGAACTGACCATGTAGCCTTGGGTCTCCGAATTTGAGAATACGACGGTAATTTGCATATTTCAAGACTTAGGCTTAAAAACATGGCGTTAGAGGGTGAAAACTCGAAACAACCACCAAACGGCCCTGTGGGTGGCACCAACACCTCCCACGGGACCAATGTAACTCGTATGAACAGACCACGCAGTCGCAGGACTCCCAATTTGAGAATACAACGATAATTTGCATATTTATAGACTTAGGGTTAAAAACATGGTGTTAGAGGGTGAAAACTCGAAATAGCCCCCGAACGGTCCCGTGAGTGACACCAACACCTCCCACGGGACCAATGTAACTCGTAGGAACTGACCAAGCAGCCGTGGGTCTCCCGGTGTGATAATTTGACTGTAATTTGCATATTTCTAGACTTAAGCTTAAAAAAATGGTGTTAGAGGGTGAAAACTCAAAATAGCCCCCGAACGTCCCCGTGGGTGGCACCAACACCTCCCATAGGACCAATGTAACTCATAGGAACTGACCACGCAACCACGGGTCTCCCGATTTGAGCATATGACGGTAATTTTTATATTTCTAGACTTAGGCTTTAAATCATGGCCTTAGAGGGTGAAAACTCAAAATAGCCCCCGAACGGCCTTGTGGGTGGCACCAACACCTCCCACGGGACCAATGTGACTAGTAGGAACTCACGACGCAGTCATGGGTCTCTCGATTTGAGAATACGTTGATAATTTTCATAATTCTAGACTTAGGGTTAAAAACATGGCGTTAGAGGGTGAAAAATCAAAACATTCCCCGAACGGCCCCGTGAGTGGAACCAACACCACCCACGGGACCAATGTAAGTCGTAAGAACTGACCACGCAGCCATGGGTATCCCGATTTGAGAATATGATGGTAATTTTTATATTTCTAGACTTGGGCTTAAAAACAAGACGTTAGGTGGTGAAAAATCGAAACTGCCCCCGAACATCCCCGTAGGTGTCACCAACACCTCCCACACGACCAATGTAACTCGTAGGTTGCCTCTCCCGATTTAAGAATAAGATGGTAATTTCCATATTTATAGACTTAGGGTTAAAAACATAGTGTTAAAGGGTGAAAACTCAAAACAGCACCCAAACGGACCCGTGTGTGGCACCAACACCTCCCACTAGAACCATATAACTCGTAGGAACTGACCATGCAGTCGCGGGTCTCACGATTTGAGAATACGAAGGTAATTCGCATATTTCTAGACTTAGCCTTTAAATCATGGCATTAGAGGGTGAGAACTCGAAACAGCCTCCGAACGGCCCCGTGGGTGGCACCAACACCTCCCACGGGACCGATGTAACTCGTAGGAACTGACCGCATAGCCGTGGGTCTCTCGATTTGAGAATACGACAGTAATTTTCTAATTTCTTGACTAAAGCTTAAAAGCATGGCGTTAGAGGGTGAAAACTTGAACGTCCCCGTAGGTTTCACCAACACCTCCCATGGGACCAATGTAACTCGTAGGTTGCGTCTCCCGATTTAAGAATAAGGTGGTAATTTCCATATTTATAGACTTAGGCTTAAAAACATGGGGTTAAAGGGTGAAAACTCGAAACAGCACCCAAACGGACCCGTGGGTCGCACCAACACCTACCACGTGACCAATGTAACTCGTAGGAACTGACCACGTAGACGCAGGTCTCACGGTGTGAGAATATGACTAAAATTTTCATATTTCTAGACATAGGCTTAAAAACAAGGCGTTAGAGGGTGAAAACTCGAAACAGCACCCGAACGGCCCCGTGGGTGGCACCAACACCTCCCACTAGACCCATATAACTCGTAGGAACTGACCACGCAGCCGCGGGTCTCGCGATTTGAGAATACGATGATAATTTGCATATTTCTAGACTTAGGCTTTAAATCATGGCGTTAGAGGGTGAAAATCAAAACCGCCCCCGAACGGCCCCGTGGGTGGCACCAACACCTCCCACGGGACCGATGTAAATCGTACAAACTGACCACGTAGCCGCGGGTCTCCCGATTTGAGAATACGAAGGTAATTTGCATATTTCTAGACTTAGGCTTAAAAATATTGCGTTAGAGGGTGAAAACACGAAACAGCCCCAAAACGGCCCTGTGGGTGGCACCAACACCTCCCACAGGACCAATGTAACTTGTACGAACTGACCAAGTAGTCGCGGGTCACCCAGTTTGATAATACAACGGTAATTTTCATATTTATAGACTTAGGGTTAAAAATATGGCGTTCGAGGGTGAAAATTCGAAATAGCCACCGAACAGTCCTGTGAGTGACACCAACACCTCCCACGAGACCAATGTAACTCGTAGGAACTGACCACGCAGTCGTGGGACTCCCGGTCTGAGAATATGATGGTAATTTTCATATTTCTATACATAGGCTTAAAAACATGGCGTTAGAGTGTGAAAAATCGAAATAGCCCCAAAACATCCCCGTGGGTGGCACCAACACCTCCCACGGGACCAACGTAACTTGTAGGAACTCACCCCACGTAGCCGCGGGTCCCCCAGTTTGAGAA
Organism: Sambucus nigra; assembly: GCA_949130495.1. NCBI lineage: Eukaryota > Viridiplantae > Streptophyta > Magnoliopsida > Dipsacales > Adoxaceae > Sambucus > Sambucus nigra. The sequence goes on from OX422207.1 coordinate 182,709,469, forward strand.
TACGATGGTAATTTTCATATTTCTAGACTTATGCTTAAAAACATGGCGTTAGAGGGTGAAAACTCGAAACAGCCACCGAACGGCCCTGTGGGTTGCAACAACACCTCCCACTGGAGCAATGTAAATCGTAGGAAATGACCACGCAGTTGCGGGACTCCCGATTTGAGAATAAGACTATAATTTTCATATTTCTAGACTTAGGCTTAAAAATATGGCGTTAAAGGGTGAAAATTGGAAACAGCCCCCGAACGGTCCCATGGGTGGCACCAACACCTCCCACGGGACCAATGTAACTCCTAAGAACTAACCACGCAACCTCGGGTCTCCCGATTTGACAATACGATGGTAATTTGTATATTTCTAGACTTAGACTTAAAAACATGGCGTTAGAGGGTGAAAACTTGAAACAGACCCCGAATGTCCCCATAGGTGGAATCAACACCTCCTACGGGACAAATGTCACTCGTAGGTTGCATCTCCCGATTTGAGAATAAGACAGTAATTTCCATATTTCTAGATTTAGGATTAAAAACATGGCGTTAGAGGGTGAAAATTTGAAACAACCCCCAAACGGCCCCGTTGGTGGCACCAACACCCCCCACGGGATCAATGTAACTCGTAGGAACTGACCACGCAGCCGCGAATCTCTTAGTTTGAAAATAGGACAGTAATTTGCATATTTCTAGACTTAAGGACAAAAACGTGGCATTAGAGGGTGAAAACTCAAAACAGCTAATGAACGGCCCCGTGAGTGGCACCAACACCTCCCACAGGACGAATGTAACTCGTAGGAACTGACCACATAGCCGCGAGTCTCCCGGTGTGAGAATATGACGAAAATTTGAATATTTCTAGACTTAGGCTTAAGAACATGGCGTTAGAGGGTGAAAACTTGAAACAGAACCCGAACGACCCCGTGGGTGGCACCAACACCTCCCACAGGACCAATGTAACTCCTAGGAACTGACCCCGAGTCGCGGGTCTCGCGATTTGAGAATACGACGGTAATTTTCATATTTCTAGACTTAGGCTTAAAAACTTCGCGTTAGAGGGTGAGAACTCGAAACAGCCCCCAAACGGCCCCGTGGGTGGCACCAACACCTCCCACGGGACCGATGTAACTCGTAGGAACTGACCACGCATCCGTGGGTCTCCCAATTTAAGAATACGACGGTAATTTGCATATTTCTTGACTTAAGCTTAAAAACACGGCATTAGAGGGTGAAAACAAAAAATAGCCCCCGAACGTCCCCGTGGGTGGCACCCACACCTCCAAAGGGACCAACGTAACTCGTAAGAAATGACCACGCAACCATAGGTCTCTCGATTTGAGAATACGCCGATAATTTGCATATTTCTTGACTTACGGTTAAAAACATGGCGTTAGTGGGTGAAAACTCAAAACCTCCCCCTAAAGTCCCCGTGGGTGGCACCAGCACCTCCCACGGGACTAATGTCACTCGTAGGAATTGACCACGCAGCCGCGGGTCTCTCGGTTTGAGAATATGAAACTAATTTTCATATTTCTAGACATAGGATTAAAAACATGGCATTAGTGGGTGAAAACTCGAAACATCCCCGAACGGCCCCGTGCGTGGCACTAACACCTCCAACAGGACCAATGTAATTCGTTGGAACTGACAACAAATCCGCAGGTCTCCTGATTTGAGAATACGACAGTAATTTGCATATTTCTAGACTTAGGCATAAAAACATGGCGTTAGAGGGTGAAACTCGAAACAACCCCCAAACGGCCTTGTGGGTGGCATCAACACTTCCCACGGGACCAATGTAACTCGTAGAAACTGACCACGCAGCCGCGGGTCTCTCGGTTTCAGAATACGACAGTAATTTACATATTTCTAGACATAGGATTAAAAACATGGAATTAGAGGGTGAAAACTCGAATGGCCCCATGGGTGGCACCAACACCTCTACACAGGACCAATGTAACTCGTTGGAACCGGCAACATATCCGAGGGTCTCCCGATTTGAGAATACGACAGTAATTTGCATATTTCGAGACTTAGGCATAAAAACATGGTGTTAGAGGGTGAAAACTCGAAACATCTCCCAAACAGCCGTGTGGGTGGCACCATAACCTCCCACGGGACCAATATAACTCGTAGGAACTGACCATGAAGCCGTGGGTTTCCCGGTCAAGAATATGACGGTAATTTGCATATTTCTAGATCTAGGCTTAAAAACATGGCGTTAGAGGTAGAAAACTCGAAATAGCCCCCGAACGTTCCCGTGGGAGGCACCAACACCTCGCACGGGACCAATATAACTTGTAGGAACTCACCACGGAGCCGCGGGTCTCCCAGTTTGAGAATACGATGGTTATTTGTATATTTCTAGAGTTATGCTTAAAAACATAGCGTTAGAGGGTGAAAACTCGAAACAGCCTCCAAACGGCCCTATGGGTGGCACCAACACCTCCCACGGGACCAATGTAACTTGTACGAACTGACCAAGTAGCCGCGGGTCACCCAGTTTGAGAATACAATGGTAATTTTCATATTTATAGACTTAGGGTTAAAAATATGGCGTTCGAGGGTGAGTACTCGAAATAGCCACTGAACGGTCCTATGAGTGACACCAACACCTCCCACGGGACCAATGTAACTCGTAGGAACTGACTACACAGTCGTGGGACTCCCAGTCTGAGAATATGATGGTAATTTGCATATTTCTAGACACAGGCTTAAAAACATGACGTTAGAGGGTGAAAACTTGAAATAGCCCCCAAACGTCCCCGTGGGTGGCACCAACACCTCCCACGGGACCAACGTAACTTGTAGGAACTCAACAGGTAGCCGCGGGTCCCCTACTTTGAGAATACGATGGTAATTTGCATATATCTAGACATATGCTTAAAAACATGGCGTTAGAGGGTGAAAACTCGAAACAGCCTCCGAACGGCCCTGTGGGTGGGACCAACACCTCCCACAGGACCAATCTAAATCGTAGGAACTGACCACGCAGTTGTGGGACTCCCGATTTGAGAATAAGACTGTAATTTTCTTATTTCTAGACTTAGGCTTAAAAATATGGCGTTAAAGGGTGAAAACTCGAAAGAGCCCCCGAACGGCCCCATGGGTGGCACCAACACCTCCCACGGGACCAATGTAACTCGTAGGAACTGACCACTCAACCTCCGGTCTCCCGATTTGAGAATACGATGGTAATTTGTATATTTCTAGACTTAGACTTAAAAACATGGCGTTAGAGGGTGAAAACTTGAAACATCCCCCGAACATCCCCATAGGTGGAATCAACACCTCCCACGGGACCAATGTTACTCGTTGGATGCATATCCCGATTTGAGAATAATACGGTAATTTCCATATTACTTGATTTAGGCTTAAAAACATGGTGTTAAAGGGTGAAAATTTGAAACAACACCCAAACGGCCCCGTGGGTGGCACCAACACCCCCCACGGGACCAATGTAACTCGTAGGAACTGACCACGCAGTCGCGGATCTCTCAGTTTGAAAGTAGGACAGTAATTTGCTTATTTCTAGACTTAGGGATAAAAACATGGCATTAGAGGGTGAAAACTCAAAACAGCTAATGAACGGCCCCGTGAGTGGCACCAACACCCCCCATGGGACGAATGTAACTCGTAGGAACTGACCACGTAGCCGCGAGTGTCCCGGTGTGAGAACATGATGGAAATTTGGATATTTATAGACTTAGGCTTAAGAACATGGCGTTAGAGGGTGAAAACTCGAAACAGCACCCGAACGGCCCCATGGGTGGTACCAACACCTCCCGCAGGACTAATGTAACTCGTAGGAACTGACCCCGAGTCGCGGGTCTCGCGATTTGAGAATACGACGGTAATTTTCATATTTCTAGACTTAGGCTTAAAAACATGGCGTTTGAGGGTGAGAACTCGAAACAGCCCCGAACGGCCCCGTGGGTGGCACCAACACCTCCCACAGGACCAATGTAACTCGTTGGAACTGACAACATATCCGCGGGTCTCCCGATTTGAGAATACCATAGTAATTTGCATATTTCAAGACTCAAGCATAAAAACATGGCGTTAGAGGGTGAAAACTCGAAACAACCCCCAAAGAGCCTTGTGGGTGGCACCAACACCTCCCACAGGACCAATATAACTCAGAGGAACTGACCTTCAGCCGTGGCTCTCCCGGTAAGAGAATATGATGGTAATTTGCATATTTCTAGACCTAGGCTTAAAAACATGGCGTTAGAGGGAGAAAACTCGAAATAGCCCCCGAACGTCCCCGTGGGTGGCACCAACACCTGCCACGGGACCAATATAACTTGTAGGAACTCACCACGCAGCCGCGGGTCTCCTAGTTTGAGAATACGATGGTTATTTGTATATTTCTAGACTTATACTTAAAAACATGGCATTAGAGGGTGAAAACTCAAAACAGCCTCCGAACGGCCCCGTGGGTGGCACCAACACCTCCCACGGGACCAATGTAAATCATAAGAATTGACCACGTAGCCATGGGACTTCCGATTTGAGAATAACACTGTAATTTACATATTTCTACACTTAGTCTTAAATACATGTCGTTAAAGGGTGAAAACTCGAAACAACCCCGAACGGCCCCATGGGTGGCAGGACCAATGTAACTCATAGGAACTGACCACGCAGCCGCGGGTCTCCCGATTTGAAAATACGATGGTAATTTATATATTTCTATAATTAGCCTTAAAAACATGGCGTTAGAGGGTGAAAACTCAAAACAGCACCTGAACGTCCCCATTGGTGGCACTAAAACCTCCCACAGGACCAATGTAACTCGTTGGCTGCGTCTCCCGGTTTGAGAATAAGACGGTAATTTCCTTATTTCTATATTTAGGCTTAAAAACATGGTGTTAAAGGTAGAAAACTAGAAACAACCCCCATACGGCCCCGTGGGTGGGACCAATACCTCTCACGGGACCAATGTGACTCGTAGGAACTAACCACGTAGTCGCGGGTCTCTCAGTATGAGAAAATAGGACGGTAATTTTCATATTTCTAGAATTAGGGATAAAAACATGGCGTTAGAGGGTGAAAACTCGAAACACCTAATGAACGGCCCCGTGAGTGGCACCAACACCTCCCACGGGACCAATATATTTTGTATGAACTGATCACCTAGCCGCGGGTCTCCCGCTGTGAGAATATGATGGCAATTTGCATATTTCTAGACTTAGGCTTAAAAACATGGCGTTAGAGGGTGAAAACTCAAAACAGCTCCCGAACGGCCCCGTGTGTTACACCACCACCTCCCGTGGTACCAATGTAACTAGTAGGAACTCACGACGCAGCCGCGGGTCTCTCGGTTTGAGAATACGCCGTTAAGTTGCATATTTCAAGACTTAGGGTTAAAAACATAGCGTTAGAGGGTGAAAACTCGAAACAACCATCGAAAGGCACCGTGGGTGGCACCAACACCTCCGACGGGACCGATGTAACTCATAGGAACTGACCACGCAGCTGCGGGTCTCCCGGTTTGAGAATACGACGGTAATTTGCATATTCCTAGACTATGGCTTAAGAACATGGTGTTAGAGGGTGAAAACTCAAAATAGCTCTCGAACGGCCCCGTGGGTGGCACCAACACCTCCCACGGGACCAATGTTACTCGTAGGAACTGACCACGCAACGGCGGGTCTCCCGGTTTGAGAATACAATGATAATTTTCATATTCCGATACTAAGGCTTAAAAACATGGCGTTAGATGGTGAAAACCCGAAACAACTCCCGAACGGCCCCGTGGGTGGAAATAATACCTCCCACGGGACCAATGTAACCCGTAGGAACTTACCACGTAGCCGCGGGTCTCCCGGTTTGAGAATACGATGGTAATTTTCATATTTATAGACTTAGTCTTAAAAACATGGCGTTAGAGGGTGAAAACTCGAAACAACCCCCGAACTGCCCCGTGAGTGACACCAACACCTCCCACGGGGCCAATGTAACTTTTAGGAACTGACCACGCAATCGCGGGTCTCCCAGTTTGAGAATATGCTAGTAATTTGTATATTTCTAGATTTAGGGTTAAAAACATGGCGTTAGAGGGTGGAAAGTCGAAATAGCCCCCAAACGGTCCTCCGAGTGACACAAACACCTCCCCCGGGAATGTAGCTCGTAGGAACTGACCACGCAGCCGTGAGTCTCCCGGTGTGAGAATATGACGAAAATTTGCATATTTCTTGACTTAAGCTTAAAAACATGGCGTTAGAGGATGAAAACTAGAAATAGCCCCCGAACGTCCCCGTGGATTTCACCCACACCTCCCAAGGCACCAATGTAACTCGTAGGAACTGACCACACAACCGCGGGTCTCCTGATTTGAGAATACGACGGCAATGTTCATATTTCTAGACATAGGCTTAAAAATATGGCATTAGAGGATAAAAATTCAAAACAGCCCCCGAACGGCCTGTGGGTGGCACCAACACCTCCCGCGGGACCAATGTGACTAGTCAAAACTCACGACGCAGCTGCGGGTCGCTCGGTTTGAGAACACGCTGATAATTTGCATATTTTTTTACTTAGGGTTAAAAACATGGCGTTAGAGGGTGAAAACTCGATACATCACCCGAACGGCCCCGTGAGTGGAACCAACACCTGCCACAGGACCAATGTAACTCGTAGGAACGGACCACACAGCTGCGGCTCTCCCGGTTTGAGAATACGACAGTAATTTTCATATTTCTAGACATAGGCTTAAAAACATGGTGTTAGAGGGTGAAAACTCAAAACAGCCCCGAATGGCCCCGTGGGTGGCACCAACACCTCCCACGGTACCAATATAACTCGTAGGAAGTGACAAACATATCCGCGGGTATCCCGATTTGTGAATACGACGGTAATTTGCATACTTCTAGACTTAGGCTTAAAAACATGGCGTTAGAGGGTGAAAACACAAAATAGATCCCAAACGGCCCTGTGGGAGGCATCAACACCTCCCACGGGACCAATGTAACTCGTATGAACTGACCACGCAGCCGCGGGCACTACATCAAAACTGGCGATTGGTCACGGCCAAAATCCCTAACCAAAACTGTGGGTCGCGGACTTGGGCCGTGACCATTTCGGGCGTGACCATTTTCGTGGGTCGCAGCCCAATTCTGAGACCAAAAAATGGTCATGGCCGAGAGGGGTCACGGCAGATGGTCGCAGACTTGGGCCGTGACCCATGCCCTGAAGGGTCGCAGCCCTAATCCGTGACCCACAACCGTGCCAAATTGTGTCGCGGCAAAAGTCCGTGACCCACGACCGTGACAAAAGAAATAAAATTAAAATTGGTCACGGCCCAAGTGCGTGACCCACAACCGTGACAAATTGGTCGCGGCCAAAGTTCGTGACCCACAACCATGACCAAAAAAAAACAAAAAAAATCATCGCGGTTGAAGTCCGTGACGCAGGACCATGAAGAAAAAAAGGAAAAAATGGTCGCGGACTTTAATCGTGACCCATAACCGTGACAAAAAATATAAAAAAAAATGGTCGCGGCCCATGTCCGTGACCCACAACCGTCACGAAAAAAATAAAAATGGTCATGGACAAAGTCCATGACCATATTTAAATATAATTTAAAAAAAAATGTATTTTTTTGCTCCAATCCTAAAATTGGGGGTCCTGTGAGTGCACCGTCAGTTGCTACGTGTAATGTTGGATTGCGAATCGAGAACGTTGTTAATAAAAAAATATATATACAAACTTAAAAATATTACACGTCTCAATAATTCACATACCAAAAAAAATTGGGCAGAGTTTTCCCTATTTTCTTGACATTCCAAAACCTGTAAATGTAAAACCTACTTACTATAAAGCCCGCACGGCCATAAAATTCAACAATCGAATTATAAAAGCCGGTACGACCATAAAACTAAACATTAAAAGCCCGCAGGGCTGTAACACATAAAAAAACAAAATCCTAAATGTCCACAACATATAAACAATCTTCATGTTGTACTCTATTGCCTCCTTCATTTGTTCTGCGTGCGAAAATCCTACAAATGAAAGGATACATAAAAAAAATATCAGTAACCAAGTAGTTTTACAAAAAAAAATATTCAAGCTGGAAAATTTCATATATAAGTTAAAATTATCAACATATGAATATTTTTATGCCTAAGTCTAGAAATATGAAAATTACAAACGTATTCTCGAACCGGGAGTCCCGCGTTTGCGTGGTCAGTTTCAACGAGTTACATTGGTCCCGTGGGAGGTGTTGGTGCCACCCACGGGGACGTCCGGGTGCTGTTTCGAGTTTTCACCCTCTAACGCCATGTTTTTTAAGCCTAAGTCTATAAATATGTCAAATATCGTCGTATTCTCAAACCGAAAGACCCGCGGCTGCGGGGCCAGTTCCTACGAGTTACATTGGTCTCGTGGGAGATGTTGGTGCCACCCACGGGGCCGTTCAGGGGTTGTTTCAAGTTTTCACCATGTAGCGCGATGTTTTGCTTAAGTCTAGAAATATGCAAATTACCATCGTATTCTCCAACCGGGAGTCTCGCGACTGCGCGGTCAGTTCCTACGAGTTATATTGGACCCATGGGAGGTATTGGTGCCACCCGCGGGGCCGTACGAGGGGTATTTTAGGTTTTCACCCTCTAACGCCATGTTTTTAATCCTAAGTCGAGAAATATGCAAATTTTCGTCATATTCTCAAACCAGGAGACCCGTGAATGTGGGGTCAGTTCCTACGAGTTACATTGGTCCCGTGGGAGGTGTTGGTGCCACCAACGGAGCCGTTCGGGGGTTGTTTCGAGTTTTTACCCTCTAACGCCATGTTTTGCTTAAGTTTAGAAATATGCAAATTACCATTGTATTCTCAAATCGGGAGTGTCGCGGCTACACGGTCGGTTTCAATGAGTTACATTGGTCCCGTGGGAGGTGTTTGTGCCACCCACGGGCCGTTTGGGGGTTGTTTCGAATTTTCACCCTCTGACGCCATGTTTATATGCCTAAGTCTAGAAATATGCAAATTATCACCATATTCTCAAACTGGGAGTGCCGCTACTGCGCGGTCTGTTCCTACGATTTACATTCGTCCCGTGGGAGGTGTTGGTGCCATCCCAGGGACCGTTCGGGGGTTATTTCGAGTTTTCACCCACTAAGGCCATGTTTTTAACCCTAAGTCTAGATATATGCAAATTATGGTCGTATTCTCAAACCGGGAGACCCGTGAATGTGGGGTCAGTTCCTACGAGTTACATTGGTCCCATGGGAGGTGTTGGTGCCACCCACGGGGCCGTTCTGGGGTTGTTTCGAGTTTTTACCCTTTAACGCCATGTTTTGCTTAAGTCTAGAAATATGCAAATTACCATCGTATTCTCAAACCGAGAGTGTCGCAGCTGTACGGTCAGTTTCAACGAGTTACATTGGTGTCGTACGGGTGTTGGTGCCACCCATGGGACCGTTCGGGGGTTGTTTCGAGTTTTCACCCTCTAACGCCATGTTTTTATGCCTAAGTCTAGAAATATGCAAATTATCATCGTATTCTCAAACCGGGAGTGCCGCGGCTGCGCACTCCATTCCTACGAGTTACATTGGTCCCGTGAGAGGTGTTTGTACCACCCACGGAGCTGTTCGGGGGTTGTTTTGAGTTTTCACCCTCTAACGCCATGTTTTTAAGCCTAAGTCTAGATATATTCAAATTACCATCGTATTCTCAAACCAGGAGACCCGCGACTGCGCAGTCAGTTTCTACAAGTTATATTGGTCCCGTGGGAGGTGTTGGTGCGACCCACGGGGCCGTTCAGGGGTTGTTTTGAGTTTTCACCCTCTAACGCCATGCGTTTATGCCTAAGTCTAGAAATATGAAAATTATCATCGTATTCTCAAACTGGGAGTGCCGCGATTGTGCGGTCAGTTCCTACGAGTTGCATTCGTCCCATGGGAGGTGTTGGTGCATCCACGGGGCCGTTCAGCGGCTTTTCGGGGTTTTCACCCTCTAACGGCATGTTTTTAACCCTAAGTCTACATATATGCAAAATACCATCATATTCGCAAACCGGGAGACCCGCGAATGTGGTGTCAGTTCCTACGAGTTACATTGGTCCCGTGGGAGGTGTTGGTGCCGCCCACGGGGCCGTTCTGGGGTTTTTTTCGAGTTTTCACCCTCTAACGCCATGTTTTGCTTAAGTCTAGTAATATGCAAATTACCATCGTATTCTCAAACCGGGAGTGTCGCGGCTGCACGGTCAGTTTCAACGAGGCACATTGTTGGTGCCACCTACGGGGCCGTTCGGGAGTTGTTTCGAGTTTTCACCCTCTAACGCCATGTTTTTATGCCTAAGTCTAGAATTATGCAAATTATCATTGTATTCTCAAATCGGAAGTGCCGCGGCTGCGCGGTCCGTTCCTTCGAGTTACATTGGTCCCGTGAGCGGTGTTGGTGCCACCCACGGAGCCGTTCGGGGGTTGTTTCGAGTGTTCACCCTCTAATGCCATGTTTTTAAGCCTAAGTCTAGAAATATGAAAATTATCATTGTATTCTCGAACCGGAATACCCGCGAATGTGTGGTCAGTTTCTACGAGTTACATTAGTCCCGTGGGAGGTGTGGCTGCCACCAACGGGACTGTTCCGGGGTTGTTTTGAGATTTCACCCTCTAATTCCATGTTTTTACTCCTAAGTCTAGAAATATGCAAATTATCATTGTATTCTCAAACTGGGAGTGCCACAGCTACGTGGTCACTTCCAACGAGTTACATTCGTCCCGTGTGAAGTGTTGGTGCCACCCACGAGGCCATTCGGGGGTTGTTCAGGGTTTTCACCCTCAAACGCCATGTTTTTAAGCCTATGTCTATAAATATACAAATTATCATCATATTCTTAAACCAGGAGTCTCACGGTTGCGGGGTCAGTTCCTACGACTTATATTGGTCCCGTGAGAGGTGTTGGTGCCACCCACGGAGCCGTTCGGGGATTATTTCGAGTTTTCACCCTCTAACGCCATGTTTTTAACCATAAGTCTAGATATATGCAGATTACCATCATATTCTCAAACTGGGAGACCCACGAATGCGGGGTCAGTTCCTACGAGTTACATTGGTCCCGTGGGAGGTGTTGGTGCCACCCACGGGGCCGTTCGGGGGTTGTTTCTATATTTAACCCTCTAATGCCATGTTTTTCTTAAGTCTAGATATATTCAAATTACCATCGTATTCTCAAACTTGGAGACCCGCGACTGCGCGGTCAGTTTCTACGAGTTACATTAGTCCGTAGGGAGGTGTGGGTGCCACCCACGGGGCCGTTCGGGGGCTGTTTCGAGTTTTCACCGACTAACGCCAAGTTTTTATACCTAAGTCTTGAAATATGCAAATTATCATCGTATTCTCAAACCGGGAGTGCCGCGGCTGTGCAGTCCATTCCTACGAGTTACATTGGTCCCGTGAGAGGTGTTGGTCCCACCCACGGAGCTGTTCGAGGGTTGTTTCGAGTTTTCACCCTCTAACACCTTGTTTTTAAGCCTAAGTCTAGATATATTCAAATTACCATCATATTCTCAAACCGGGAGACCCGTGACTGCGCGGTCAGTTTCTACAAGTTATATTGGTAACGTGGGAGGTGTTGGTGCCACCCACGGGGCCGTTCAGGGGTTGTTTCCAGTTTTCACCCTCTAACGCCATGCTTTTATGCCTAAGTCTAGAAATATGAAAATTATCATCGTATTCTCAAACTGGGAGTGCCGCGATTGTGCGGTCAGTTCCTACGAGTGGCATTCGTCCCATGGGAGGTGTTGGTGCATCCACGGGGCCGTTCAGCGGCTTTTCGGGGTTTTCACCCTCTAACGGCATGTTTTTAACCCTAAGTCAACATATATGCAAAATACCATCATATTCGCAAACCGGGAGACCCGCGAATGTGGTGTCAGTTCCTACGAGTTACATTGGTCCCGTGGGAGGTGTTGGTGCCGCCCACGGGGCCGTTCTGGGGTTTTTTTCGAGTTTTCACCCTCTAACGCCATGCTTTGCTTAAGTTTAGTAATATGCAAATTACCATCGTATTCTCAAACCGGGAGTGTCGCGGCTGCACGGTCAGTTTCAACGAGGTACATTGTTGGTGCCACCTACGGGGCCGTTCGGGAGTTGTTTCGAGTTTTCACCCTCTAACGCCATGTTTTTATGCCTAAGTCTATAATTATGCAAATTATCATTGTATTCTCAAATCGGGAGTGCCGCGGCTGCGCGGTCCATTCCTTCGAGTTACATTGGTCCCGTGAGCGGTGTTGGTGCCACCCACGGAGCCGTTCGGGGGTTGTTTCGAGTTTTCACCCTCTAATGCCATGTTTTTAAGCCTAAGTCTAGAAATATGAAAATTATCATTGTATTCTCAAACCGGAATACCCGCGAATGTGTGGTCAGTTTCTACGAGTTACATTGGTCCCGTGGGAGGTGTTGGTGCCACCAACGGGACTGTTCCGGGGTTGTTTTGAGATTTCACCCTCTAATTCCATGTTTTTACTCCTAAGTCTAGAAATATGCAAATTATCATTGTATTCTCAAACCGGGAGTGCCACAGCTACGCGTTCAGTTCCAACGAGTTACATTCGTCCCGTGGGAAGTGTTGGTGCCACCCACGAGGCTGTTCGGGGGTTGTTCAGGGTTTTCACCCTCAAATGCCATGTTTTTAAGCCTATGTCTATAAACATACAAATTATCATCATATTATTAAACCAGGTGTCTCACGGCTGCGGGGTCAGTTCCTACGACTTATATTGGTCCAGTGAGAGGTGTTGGTGCCACCCACGGAGCCGTTCGGGGATTATTTCGAGTTTTCACCCTCCAACGCCATGTTTTTAACCGTAAGTCTAGATATATGCAGATTACCATCATATTCTCAAACTGGGAGACCCACGAATGCGGGGTCAGTTCCTACGAGTTACATTGGTCCCGTGGGAGGTGTTGGTGCCACCCACGGGGCCGTTCGGGGGTTGTTTCTATTTTTAACCCTCTAATGCCATGTTTTTCTTAAGTCTAGATATATTAAAATTACCATCGTATTCTCAAAGTTGGAGACCCGCGACTGCGCGGTCAGTTTCTACGAGTTACATTAGTCCCTAGGGAGGTGTTGGTGCCACCCACGGGGCCGTTCGGGGGCTGTTTCGAGTTTTCACCGACTAACGCCAAGTTTTTATGCCTAAGTCTTGAAATATATAAATTATCATCGTATTCTCAAACCGGGAGTGCCGCGGCTGCGCAGTCCATTCCTACGAGTTACATTGGTCCCGTGAGAGGTGTTGGCCCCACCCACGGAGCTGTTCGAGGGTTGTTTCGAGTTTTCACCCTCTAACACCATGTTTTTAAGCCTAAGTCTAGATATATTCAAATTACCATCATATTCTCAAACCGGGAGACCCGCGACTGCGCGGTCAGTTTCTACAAGTTATATTTGTACCGTGGGAGGTGTTGGTGCCACCCACGGGGCCGTTCAGGGGTTGTTTCGAGTTTTCACCCTTTAACGCCATGTTTTTATGCCTAAGTCTAGAAATATGCAAATTATCATCGTATTCTCAAACCGGGAGTGCCGCGGCTGTGCGGTCAGTTCCTACGAATTGCATTCGTCCCGTGGGAGGTGTTGGTGCATCCACAGGGCCGTTCAGGTGCTTTTCAGGGTTTTCACCCTCTAACGGCATGTTTTTAACCCTAAGTCTACATATATGCAAAATACCATCATATTCACAAATCGGGAGACCCGCGAATGTGGTGTCAGTTCCTACGAGTTACATTGGTCCCGTGGGAGGTGTTGGTGCCGCCCACGTGGCCGTTCAGGGTTTTTTTCGAGTTTTCACCCTCTAACGCCATGTTTTGCTTAAGTTTAGTAATATGCAAATTACCATCGTATTCTCAAATCGGGAGTGTCGCGGCTGCACGGTCAGTTTCAACGAGGTACATTGTTGGTGCCACCTACGGGGCCGTTCGGGGGTTATTTCGAGTTTTCACCCTCTAATGCCATGTTTTTATGCCTAAGTCTAGAATTATGCAAATTATCATTGTATTCTCAAATCGGGAGTGCCGTGGCTGCACGGTCCGTTCCTTCGAGTTACATTGGTCCCGTGAGCGGTGTTGGTGCCACCCACGGATCCGTTCGGGGGTTGTTTCGAGTTTTCACCCTCTAATGCCATGTTTTTAAGCCTAAGTCTAGAAATATGAAAATTATCATTGTATTCTCAAACCGAAATACCCGCGAATGTGTGGTCAGTTCCTACGAGTTACATTGGTCCCGTGGGAGGTGTTGGTGCCACCAACGGGACTGTTCCGGGGTTGTTTTGAGATTTCACCCTCTAATTCCATGTTTTTACTCCTAAGTCTAGAAATATGCAAATTATCATTGTATTCTCAAACCGGGAGTGCCACAGCTACGCGGTCAGTTCCAACGAGTTACATTCGTCCCGTGGGAAGTGTTGGTGCCACCCACGAGTCCGTTCGGGGGTTGTTCAGGGTTTTCACCCTCAAACGCCATGTTTTTAAGCCTAGGTCTATAAATATACAAATTATCATCATATTCTTAAACCAGGAGTCTCACGGCTACGGGGTTAGTTCCTACGACTTATATTGGTCCCGTGAGAGGTGTTGGTGCCACCCACGGAGCCGTTCGGGGATTATTTCGAGTTTTCACCCTCTAACGCCATGTTTTTAACCGTAAGTCTAGATATATGCAGATTACCGTCATATTCTCAAACTGGGAGACCCACGAATGCGGGGTCAGTTCCTACGAGTTACATTGGTCCCGTGGGAGGTGTTGGTGCCACCCACGGGGCCGTTCGGGGGTTGTTTCTATTTTTAACCCTCTAATGCCATGTTTTTCTTAAGTCTAGATATATTCAAATTACCATCGTATTCTCAAACTTGGAGACCCGCGACTGCGCGTCAGTTTCTACGAGTTACATTAGTCCCTAGGGAGGTGTTGGTGCCACCCACGGGGCCGTTCGGGGGCTATTTCGAGTTTTCACCGACTAACGCCAAGTTTTTATGCCTAAGTCTTGAAATATTCAAATTATCATCGTATTCTCAAACCGGGAGTGCCGCGGCTACGCAGTCCATTCCTACGAGTTACATTGGTCCCGTGAGAGGTGTTGGTCCCACCCACGGAGCTGTTCGAGGGTTTTTTCGAGTTTTCACCCTCTAACACCATGTTTTTAAGCCTAAGTCTAGATATATTCAAATTACCATCGTATTCTCAAACCGGGAGACCCGCGACTGTGGGGTCAGTTTCTACAAGTTATATTGGTCCCGTGGGAGGTGTTGGTGCCACCCACGGGGCCGTTCAGGGGTTGTTTCGAGTTTTCACCCTCTAACGCCATGTTTTTATGCCTAAGTCTAGAAATATGCAAATTATCATCGTATTCTCAAACCGGGAGTGCCGCGGTTGTGCGGTCAGTTCCTACGAGTTGCATTCGTCCCATGGGAGGTGTTGGTTCATCCACGGGGCCGTTCAGGGGATTTTCGGGGTTTTCACCCTCTAACGGCATGTTTTTAACCCTAAGTCTACATATATGCAAAATACCATCATATTCGCAAATCGGGAGACCCGCGAATGTGGTGTTAGTTCCTACGAGTTACATTGGTCCCGTGGGAGGTGTTGGTGCCGCCCATGGGGCCGTTCTGGTTTTTTTTTTGAGTTTTCACCCTCTAACGCCATGTTTTGCTTAAGTCTAGTAATATGCAAATTACCATCGTATTCTCAAACCGGGAGTGTCGCGGCTGCACGGTCAGTTTCAACGAGGTACATTGTTGGTGCCACCTACGGGGCCGTTCGGGTGTTGTTTCGAGTTTTCACCCTCTAACGCCATGTTTTTATGCCTAAGTCTAGAATTATGCAAATTATCATTGTATTCTCAAATCGGGAGTGCCGCGGCTGCACAGTCCGTTCCTTCGAGTTACATTGGTCCCGTGAGCGATGTTGGTGCCACCCACGGAGCCGTTCGGGGGTTGTTTCGAGTTTTCACCCTCTAATGCCATGTTTTTAAGCCTAAGTCTAGTAATATGAAAATTATCATTGTATTCTCAAAACGGAATACCAGCGAATGCGGGGTCAGTTCCTACGAGTTACATTGATCCCGTGGGAGGTGTTGGTGCCACCCGCGGGGCCATTGGGGGGTTGTTTCTAGTTTTCACCCTCTAATGCCATGTTTTGCTTAAGTCTAGAAATATGCAAATTACGATCGTATTCTCAAACCGGGAGGGTCGCGGATGCTCGTTCAGTTTCTACGAATTACATTGGTCCCGTGGGAGGTGTTGGTGCCATTCACGGGGCCGTTTGGGGGTTGTTTCGAGTTTTGCACCCTCTAATGCCATGCTTTTATGCTTAAGTCTAGAAATATGCAAATTATCGTCGTATTCTCAAACCGGGAGTGCTACGGCTACGCGGTCAGTTCCTACGAGTTACATTGGTCCCGTGGGGGGTGTTGCTGCCACCCGTGGGGCCGTTCGGGTGCTGTTCGGGGTTTTCACCCTCTAACGCCATGTTTTTAAGGCTAGGTCTATAAATATATAAATTATCATTATATTCTCAAACTAGGAGTATCGCAGCTACGCGGTCAGTTCCTACGAGTTATATTGGTCCCGTGAGAGGTGTTGGTGCCACCCACGGAGCCTTTCGGGGTTGTTTTGAGTTTTACCCTCTAACGCCATGTTTTTAAGCCTAAGTCTAGATATATTCAAATTACCATCGTATTCTCAAACTGGGAGACCCGCGACTGCGCGATCAGTTTCTACGAGTTACATTAGTCCCTAGGGAGGTGTTGGTGCCACCCACGGGGCCGTTCGGGGGCTGTTTCGAGTTTTCACCAACTAACGCCAAGTTTTTATGCCAAAGTCTTGAAATATGCAAATTATCATCATATTCTCAAATCGGGAGTACCACTGCTGCGCAGTCAGTTTCTACGAGTTACATTGGTCCCGTGGGAGGTGTTGGTGTCACCCACGGGGCCGTTCGGGGGTTGTTTTGAGTTCTCACCCTCTAAGACCATGTTTTTATGCCTAAGTCTAGAAATATGAAAATTATCGTCGTATTCTCAAACTGGGTGTGCCGTGGCTGCACGGTTAGTTCCTATGAGTTAAATTGGTCCCGTGGGAGGTGTTGGTGTCACCCACGAGGCCGTTTGGGGGTTGTTTCGAGTTTTCACCCTCTAACGCCATGTTTTTAAGCCTGTGTCTATAAATGTACAAATTATCATCGTATTTTCAAACCGGGAGTGCCGCGGCTGCGCGATCAGTTCTTTTGAGTTATATTGGTCCCGTGAGAGGTGTTGGTGCCACCCACAGAGTCGTTCGGGGGTTGTTCGATTTTTCACCCTCTAACGCCATTTTTTAAGCCTAAGTATAGAAATATGCAAATTATTATTGTATTCTCAAACCGGAAGACCCGCAACTGCGCGGTCAATTTCTACGAGTTACATTGGTCCCGTGGGAGGTGTTGGCGCCACCCACGAGGCCGTTCGGGGGTTGTTTCGTGTTTTCACCCTCTAACGCATTATTTTTACGCCTAAGTCTAGAAATATGCAAATTATCATCATATTCTGAAACCGGGAGTGCCACAGCTACGCGGTCAGTTCCTACGAGTTACATTAGTCTCGTGGGACGTTTTGGTGCCATCCATGGGGCCGTTCGGGGGCTGTTCGTGGCTTTCACCCTCTAACATCATGTTTTTAACCCTAAGCCTAGATATATTAAGATTACCGTTGTATTCTCAAATTGGGAGACCCACGAATGTGGGGTCAGTTCCTACGAGTTACATTGGTCTCGTGGGAGGTGTTGGTGCCACCCACGGGGCTTTTTGGGGTCGTTTCTAGTTTTCACCCTCTAATGCCATGTTTTGCTTAAGTCTAGAAATATGCAAATTACCATTGAATTCTCAAACCGGGAGGGTCGCGGATGCGCAGTGAGTTTTTACGAGTTACATTGGTCCCGTGGGAGGTGTTGGTGCCACCCACGGGGCCGTTCGGGGGTTGTTTCGAGTTTTCACCCTCTAACGCCATGTTTTTAAGCCTATGTCTATAAATATACAAATTATTGTCGTATTCTCAAACCGGGAGTCTCACGGCTGCGGGGTTAGTTCCTACGACTTATATTGGTCCCGTGAGAGGTGTTGGTGCCACCCACGAAGTCGTTCCTGGGTTATTTCGTGTTTTCACCCTCTAACACCTTGTTTTTAAGCCTAAGTCTACAAGTATGCAAATTACCACCGTATTCTCAAACCGGGAGACTCGTGACTGCGCGGTCAATTCCTACGAGTTACATTGGTCTCGTGGGAGGTGTTGGTGCCACCCCCGAGGCCGTTCGGGGGCTGTTCGGGGTTTTCACCCTTAAACGCCATGTTTTTAAGCTTATGTCCATAAATATACAAATTATCGTCGTATTCTCAAACCGGGAGTCTCACCGCTGCGGGGTCAGTTCCTATGACTTATATTGGTCCTGTGAGAGGTGTTGGTTCCACCCACGGAGCCGTTCGGGGGTTATTTCGAGTTTTCACCCTCTAACGCTATGTTTTTAAGCTCAAGTCGAGAAGTATCCAAATTACCGCCGTATTCTCAAACCGGGAGACCCGCGACTGCGCGATCAGTTCCTATGAGTTATATTGGTCCTGTGGGAGGTGTTGGTGGCACCCACGGAGCCGTTCGGGGGCTGTTTGGGGTTTTCACCCTCTAACGCCATGTTGTTAAGCCTAAGTGTATAAATATACAAATTATCAGTTCCTACGAGTTATATTGGTCCCGTGAGAGGTGTTGGAACCACCCACGGAGCCGTTCGGGGGTTGTTTCGAGTTTTAACCCTCTAACGCCATGTTTTTAGGCCTAAGTCTAGAAGTATGCAAATTACCGCCATATTCTCAAACCGGGAGACCCACGACTACGCGGTCAGTTCCTACGAGTTACATTGGTCCCGTGGGAGGTGTTGGTGCCAACCACGGAGCCGTTCGGGGGTTGTTTCAAGTTTAAACCCTGTAACGCCATGTTTTTAAGCCTAAGTGTAGATATATTCTAATTACCATCGTATTATCAAACCGGGAGACCCGCGACTGCGCGGTCAGTTTCAATGAGTTACATTGGTCCCTTGGGAGGTGTTGGTGCCACCCGCGGGGCCGTTCGGGGGCTGTTTGTGGTTTTCACCGTCTAACGCCATGTTTTTAAGACTATGTCTATAAATATACAAATTATCATCGTATTCTAAAATCGAGAGTCTCGAGGTTGCGCGATCAGTTCTTACGAGTTGTATTGGTCCCATAAGAGGTGTTGGTGCCATCCACGGGCCGTTCGGGGGTTGTTTCAAGTTTTCAACCTATAACACCATGTTTTTATCCCTTAGTGTTGAAATATGCAAATTATCGTTGTATTCTCAAATCGAGAGTGCATCGGCTGTACAGTCAGTTCCTACGAGTTACATTGGTCCCGTGGGAGGTGTTGGTGCCTCCCACGGGGCTGTTTGGGGGTTGTTTCGAGTTTTCACCCTCTAACACCGTGTTTTTATGACTAAGTCTAGAGATATGCAAATTATCATTGTATTCTCAAACTGGGAGACCCGTGACTACGCGGTCAGTTCCTACGAGTTACATTAGTACCATGGGTGGTGTTGGTGCCATCCACGGGGCGGTTCGGGGGCTATTCGGGGTTTTCACCCTTAAACGCCATGTTTTAAAGCCTAATTCTAGATATATGCAAATTATCATTATATTCTCAAACTGAGAGACCCAAGAATGCGGGGTCAGTTCCTACGAGTTACATTGATCCCGTGGGAGGTGTTGGTGCCACCCGCGGGGCCGTTGGGGGGTTGTTTCTAGTTTTCACCCTCTAATGCCATGTTTTGCTTAAGTCTAGAAATTTGCAAATTACGACGTATTCTCAAACCGGGAGGGTCGCGGATGTTCGTTTAGTTTCTACGAGTTACATTGGTCCCGTGGGAGGTGTTGGTGCCACCCACGGGTCCGTTTGGGGGTTGTTTCGAGTTTTTCACCCTCTAATGCCATGGTTTTATGCTTAAGTTTAGAAATATGCAAATTATCATCGTATTCTCAAACCGGGAGTGCTACGGCTGCGCGGTCAGTTCCTACGAGTTACATTGGTCCCGTGGGGGGTGTTGCTGCCACCCATGGGGCCGTTCGGGTGCTGTTCAGGGTTTTCACCCTCTAACGCCATGTTTTTAAGGCTAAGTCTATAAATATACAAATTATCATTGTATTCTCAAACTAGGAGTATCGCAGCTGCGCGGTCAGTTCCTATGAGTTATATTGGTCCCGTGAGAGGTGTTGGTGCCACCCACGGAGCCGTTCGGGGCTTGTTTTGAGTTTTACCCTCTAACGCCATGTTTTTAAGCCTAAGTCTAGATATATTCAAATTACCATCGTATTCTCAAACTGGGAGACCCGCGACTGCGCGGTCAGTTTCTACGGGTTCTATTGGTCCCTTGGGAGGTGTTGGTGCCACCCACGGGGCCGTTCGGGGGTTGTTTCGAGTTTTCACAGACTAACGCCATGTTTTTATGCCTAAGTCTTGAAATATGCAAATTATCATCGTATTCTCAAATCGTGAGTACCACAGCTGCACGGTCAGTTTCTACAAGTTACATTGGTCCCGTGGGAGGTGTTGGTGCCACCCACGGGGCCGTTCGGGGGTTGTTCAGGGTTTTCACCCTCAAACGCCATGTTTTTAAGCCTATGTCTATAAATATACAAACTATCATTGTATTCTTAAACCGGGAGTCTCAAGGCTGCGAGGTCAGTTCCTACGACTTATATTGGTCTCGTGAGAGGTGTTGGTGCCACCCACGGAGCCGTTCGGGGGTTATTTCTAGTTTTCACCCTCTAACGCCATATTTTTAAGCCTAAGTCTAGAAGTATGCAAATTACCTCCATATTCTCAAACGGGGTGACCCGCGACTGCGCGGTCAGTTCCTACGAGTTACATTGGTCCCGTGGGAGGTGTTGGTGCCAGCCACGGAGCCGTCCGGGGGTTGTTTCGAGTTTTCACCCTCTAACGCCATATTTTTAAGCCTAAGTGTAGATATATTATAATTACGATCGTATTCTCAAAATGGGAGACCCGCGACTGCACGGTCAGTTTCTATGAGTTACATTGGTCCCTTGGGAGGTGTAGGTGCCACCCGTAGGGCCGTTCGGGGGCTTTTATACGTTTTCACCCTCTAACGCCATTTTTTAAAGACTCTGTCTATAAATATACAAATTATCATCGTATTCTCAAACCGAGAGTCTCGCGGTTGCGCGATCAGTTCTTACGAGTTATATTGGTCCCGTAAGTGGTGTTGGGGCCACCCACGGGGCCATTCGGGGGTTGTTTCAAGTTTTCACCCTATAACACCTTGTATTTATGCCTCAGTGTTGAAATATGCAAATTATCATCGTATTCTCAAATAGAGAGTGTCTCGGCTGTGCGGTCAGTTCCTACGAGTTACATTGGTCCCATAAGAGGTGTTGGTGCCATCCACGGGGCCGTTCGGGGGTTGTTTCAAGTTTTCAACCTATAACACCATGTTTTTATCCCTTAGTGTTGAAATATGCAAATTATCGTTGTATTCTCAAATCGAGAGTGCATCGGCTGTACGGTCAGTTCCTACGAGTTACATTGGTCCCGTGGGAGGTGTTGGTGCCGCCCACGGGGCTGTTTGGGGGTTGTTTCGAGTTTTCACCCTCTAACACCGTGTTTATATGCCTAAGTCTAGAAATATGAAAATTATCATCGTATTCTCAAACCGGGAGACCCGCGATTGCTCGGTGAGTTCCTACGAGTTACATTAGTCCCGTGGGTGGTGTTGGTGCCATCCACGGGGCAGTTCGGGGGCTATTCGGGGTTTTCACCCTCTAACGCCATGTTTTAAAGCCTAATTCTAAATATATGCAAATTATCGTCATATTCTCAAACTGAGAGACCCGCGAATGCGGGGTCAGTTCCTACGAGTTACATTGATCCCGTGGGAGGCGTTGGTGCCACCCGCGGGGCCGTTGGGGAGTTGTTTCTATTTTTCACCCTCTAATGCCATGTTTTTCTTAAGTCTAGAAATATGCAAATTACGGTCGTATTCTCAAACCGGGAGGGTCGCGGATGCGCGTTCAGTTTCTACGAGTTACATTTGTCCCGTGGGAGGTGTTGGTGCCACCCATGGGGCCGTTTGGGGGTTGTTTCGAGTTTTGCACCCTCTAATGCCATGCTTGTATGCTTAAGTCTAGAAATATTCAAATTATCTTCATATTCTCAAACTGGGAGTGCTACAGCTGCGCGGTCCGTTCCTACGAGTTACATTGGTCCCGTGGGGCCGTTCGGGTGCTGTTCGGGGTTTTCACCCTCTAACGCCATGTTTTTAAGGCTAAGTCTATAAATATACAAATTATCATTGTATTCTCAAACTAGGAGTCTCGCAGCTGCGCGGTCAGTTCCTACAAGTTATATTGGTCCCGTGAGAGGTGTTGGTGGCACCCACGGAGCCGTTCGTGGGTTGTTTTGAGTTTTCACCCTCTAATGCCATGTTTTTAAGCCTAAGTCTAGATATATTCAAATTACCATTGTATTCTCAAACTGGGAGACCCGCGACTACGCGGTCAGTTTCTATGTGTTACATTGATCCCTTGGGAGGTGTTGGTGCCACCCACGGGGACGCTCGGGGGCTGTTTCGAGTTTTCACCGACTAACGCCATGTTTTTTTGCCTAAGTCTTGAAATAAGCAAATTATCATCGTATTCTCAAATCGGGAGTACCACAGGTGCGCGTTCAGTTTCTACGAGTTACATTGGTCCCGTGGGAGGTGTTGGTGCCACCCACGGGGCCGTTCGGGGGTTGTTCAAGGTTTTCACCCTCAACCGCCATGTTTTTAAGCCTGTCTATAAATATACAAATTATCATCGTATTCTTAAAACGGGAGTCTCACGGCTGCGGGGTCAATTCCTACGACTTATAATTGTCCCGTGAGAGGTGTTGGTACCACCCACGGAGCCGTTCAGGGGTTATTTCGAGTTTTCACCCTATAACGCCATGTTTTTAAGCCTAAGTCTAGAAGTATGCAAATTACCACCATATTCTCAAACCGGGAAACCCACGACTGCGCGGTCAGTTCCTACGAGTTACATTGGTCCCGTGGGAGGTGTTGGTGCCACCCACGGAGCCGTTCAGGGGTGTTTCGAGTTTTCACCCTCTAACGCAATGTTTTTAAGCCTAAGTGTAGATATATTCTAATTACGATCGTATTGTCAAACCGGGAGACCCGCGACCGCGCGGTCAGTTTCTATGAGTTACATTGGTCCCTTGGGAGGTGTTGGTGCCACCCGCAGGGCCGTTCGGGGGTTGTTCGACGTTTTCACCCTCTAACGCCATGTTTTTAAGACTATGTCTATAAATATACAAATTATCGTCGTATTCTCAAACCGAGAGTCTCGCGGTTGCGCGATCAGTTCTTACGAGTTATATTTGTCCCGTAAGAGGTGTTGGGGCCACCCATGGGGCCATTCGGGGTTGTTTCAAGTTTTCACCCTATAACACCTTGTTTTTATTCCTTAATGTTGAAATATGTAAATTATCATCGTATTCTTTAATCGAGAGTGCCTCGGTTGTGCGGTCAGTTCCTACGAGTTACATTGGTCCCGTGGGAGGTGTTGGTGGCACCCACAGGGCTGTTCTTGGGTTGTTTCGAGTTTTCACCCTCTAACACCGTGTTTTTATGCCTAAGTCTAGAAATATGCAAATTATCATCGTATTCTCAAACCGGGAGACCCGCGACTGCGCGGTCAGTTCCTACGAGTTACATTAGTCCCGTGGGTGGTATTGGTGCCATCCACGGGCGGTTCGGGGGCTATTCGAGGTTTTCACCCTCTAACGCCATGTTTTAAACCCTAATTCTAGATATATGCAAATTATCGTCATATTCTCAAATTGAGAGACCCGTGAATGCGGGGTGAGTTCCTACGAGTTACATTGATCCCGTGGGAGGTGTTGGTGCCACCCGCGGGGCCGTTGGTGGGTTGTTTCTAGTGTTCACCCTCTAATGCCATGTTTTGCTTAAGTCAGGAAATATGCAAATTATGGTCGTATTCTGAAATCGGGAGGGTCGCGGATGCGCGTTCAGTTTCTACGAGTTACATTGGTCCCGTGGGAGGTGTTGGTGCCACCCACGGGGCCGTTCGGGGGTTGTTTCGAGTTTTCAACCTCTAATGCCATGCTTTTATGCTTAAGTTTAGAAATATGCAAATTATCTTCATATTCTCAAACCGGGAGTGCTACGGCTGCGCGGTCAGTTCCTACGAGTTACATTGGTCCCGTGGGGGGTGTTGCTGCCACCCATGGGGCCGTTCGGGGGCTGTTCGGGGTTTTCACCCTCTAACGCCATGTTTTTAAGGCTGAGCTTATAAATATACAAATTATCATTATATTCTCAAACTAGGCAGTTCCTACCAGTTATATTGGTCCCGTGAGAGGTGTTGGTGCCACCCACGGAGCCGTTCGGGGGTTGTTTTGAGTTTTCACCCTCTAACGCCATGTTTTTAAGCCTAAGTCTAGATATATTAAAATTACCATCGTATTCTCAAACTGGGAGACCCGCGATTACGCGGTTAGTTTCTATGAGTTACATTGGTCCCTTGCGAGGTGTTGGTGCCACCCACGAGGCCGTTCGGTGGCTGTTTTGAGTTTTCACAGACTAACGCTATGTTTTTATGCCTAATTCTTGAAATATGCAAATTATCATCGTATTCTAAAATTGGGAGTACCACAGCTGCACGGTCAGTTTCTACGAGTTACATTGGTCCCGTGGGAGGTGTTGGTTCCACCTACGGAGCCGTTCGAGGGTTGTTAAGGGTTTTCACCCTCAAATGCCATGTTTTTAAGCCTATGTCTATAAATATACAAATTATCATCGTATTCTCAAACCGGGAGTCTCACGGCTGAGGGGTGAGTTCCGGCGACTTATATTGGTCCCGTGAGAGGTGTTGGTGCCACCCACGGAGCCGTTCAGGGGTTATTTCGAGTTTTCACCATCTTACGCCATGTTTTTAAGCCTAAGTCTAGAAGTATGCAAATTACAGACATATTCTCAAACCGGGAGACCCGCGACGGCTACGCGGTCAGTTCCTACGAGTTACATTGGTTCTGTGGGAGGTGTTGGTGCCACCCACGGGGCCGTTCGGGGGTTGTTCGGGGTTTTCACCCTTTAATGCCATGTTTTTAAGCCTAAGTCTATAAATATACAAATCATCATCGTATTCTCAAACTGGGAGGCACGCGAATGCGCGGTCAGTTCCTACGAGTTATATTGTTCCCGTGAGAGGTGTTGGTGCCACCCACAGAGCCGTTCGGGGGTTGTTTCGAGTTTTCACCCTCTAACACCATGTTTTTAAGCCTAAGTCTATATATATATTCAAATTACCATCGTATTCTCAAACCGGGTGTGCCGTGGCTACGCGGTCAGTTCCTACGAGTTACATTGGTCCCTTGGGAGGTGTTGATGCCACCCGCGGGGCTGTTCGGGGGTTGTTTGGGGTTTTAACCCTCTAACGCCATGTTTTTAAGACTATGTCTATAAATATACAAATTTTCTTCGTATTCTCAAACCGAGAGTCTCACGGCAACGCGATCAGTTCTTACGAGTTATATTGGTCCCGTGAGAGGTGTTGGTGCCACCCACGGGGCCGTTTGGGGGTTGTTTCATGTTTTCACCCTCTAACGCCATGTTTTTATGCCTTAGTCTTGAAATATGCAAACAATCATCGTATTCTCAAACCGAGAGTGCCTCGGCTGTGCGGTCAGTTCCTACGAGTTACATTGGTCCCGTGGGAGGTGTTGGTGCCTCCCACGGGGCTGTTCGGGGGTTGTTTTGAGTTTTCACCCTCTAACACTGTGTTTTTATGCCTAAGTCTAGAAATATGAAAATTATCATCGTATTCTCAAACCGGGAGACCCACGACTGTGCGGTCAGTTCCTACGAGTTACATTAGTCCCTTGGGAGGTGTTGGTTCCATCCACGGGGCGGTTCCGGGGCTTTTCGGGGTTTTCACCCTCTAACGCCATGTTTGAAAGCCTAATTCTAGATATATGAAAATTACAGTCATATTCTCAAACTGAGAGACCCGCGAATGTGGGGTCAGTTCCTACGAGTTACATTGATCTCGTGGGAGGTGTTGGTGCCACCCAAGGGGCCGTTGGGGGGTTGTTTCTAGTTTTCACCCTCTAATGCCATGTTTTGCTTCAGTCTAGAAATATGCAAATTACCGTCGTATACTCAAACTGCGAGGGTCGCGGCTGCGCGGTCAGTTTCTACGACTTACATTGGTCCTGTGGGAGGTGTTGGTTCCTACCACGGGGCCGTTCGGGGGTTGTTTTGAGGTATGCAAATTACAATCGTATTCTCAAATCGGGAGTTCCGCGGTAGCACTGTCAGTTCCTACGAGGTACATTGTTCCCGTGGGAGTTGTTGGTGCCACCCACGGGGCCGTTCGGGGTCTGTTCGGGGTTTTCAGACTCTAACGCCATGTTTTTTATCCTAAATCTATAAATATACAAATTATCATTGTATTTTAAAATTAGGAGTCTCAAGGCTGCGCGGTCAGTTCCTACGAGTTATATTGGTCCTGTGAGAGGTGTTGGTGCCACCCACGGAGCCGTTCGGGGGTTGTTTCGAGTTTTCACCCTCTAACGCCATGTTTTTAAGCCAAAGTCTAGAACTATGTAAATTACCATCGTATTCTCAAATCGGGAGACCCACGACCGCGCGGTCAGTTTCTACGACTTACATTGGTCCCGTGGGAGGTGTTGGTGCCACCCACGGGGCCGTTTGGGGGTTGTTTCGAGTTTTCACCCTCTAACGCCATGATTTTATGCCTAAGTCAAAAAATAAACAAATTATCATCGTATTCTCAAACCGGGAGTCTCACGGCTACGCGGTCATATCCTACGAGTTATATTGGTCCCGTGAGAGGTGTTGGTGCCACCCACGGAGCCGTTCGAGGGTTGTTTTGAGTTTTCACCCTCTAACGCCATGTTTTTAAGCCTAAGTCGAGAAGTATGCAAATTACCGTCGTATTCTCAAACTGGAAGACCCGCGACTGCACGCTCAGTTTCTACAAGTTACATTGGTCCCGTGGGATAGGGGCAGCAATTCGGGTAAATTGTGTCATTTTTGAGTCGCGTTGATTTTAATTTAAGTATAAGTTTTAGGTACTTTTAAATCGACACAAGGTAATCATGTCAAGTTCGGGTCATGTTCAGGTTATTACCATAAACGGGTTATCGTGTAAAAAATTGCCAGTCCTACCGTCGGAGGTGTTGGTCCACCCACGGGGCCGTTCGGGGGCTATTCGAGGTTTTCACCCTCTAACGCCATGTTTTTAAGCCTAAGTCTAGATATATGCAAATTACCATCGTATTCTCAAACCGAGAGACCCGCGACTGTGGGGTTAGTTCGTACGAGTTAAATTTGTCCCGTGGAAGGTGTTGGTGCCACCGACGGGGCCGCTCGGGGGTTGTTTCGAGTTTTCACCCTCTAATGCCATATTTTTATGCCTAAGTCTTGAAATATGAAAATTACCATTGTATTCTAAAACCGGGAGGGTCGTGGCTTTGCGGTCAGTTTCTACGATTTACATTGGTGCCGTGGGAAGTGTTGGTGCCACCCACAGGGCCGTTCGGGGGTTATTTCGATTTTTCACCCTCAAACGCCATGTTTTTATGCCTAAGTCTAGAAATATGCAAATTACCATCGTATTGTCAAATTGGGAGTGCCGCGGCTGCGCGGTCAGTTCCTACGAGTTGTATTGGTCCCGTGGGAGGTGTTGCTGCCACCCACGGGGCCTTTCGGGGGCTATTCGGGGTTTTCACCCTCTCACATCATGTTTTTAAGCCTTTCTCTATAAATATACAAATTATCATCATATTCTCAAATCGGGATCCTCACGGCGGTGGGGTCAGTTCCTACCAGTTATATTGGTCCCGTGAGAGGTGATGGTGCCACCTACGGAGCCATTCGGGGGTTATTTCGAGTTTTCACCCTCTAATGCCATATTTTTAAGCCTAAGTCTAGAAGTATGCAAATTATCGTCGTATTCTCAAATCGGGAGACCCGACACTGCGCGGTCAATTCCTACGAGTTACATTGGTCCCGTGGGAGGTGTTGGTGCCACCCATGGGGCCGTTCAGGGGATGTTCAGGGTTTTCACCCTCTAACACCATGTTTTTAAGCCTAAGTTTATAAATATACAAATTATCATCGTATTCTCAAACTGGGAGTCTCGCGGCTGCGCGGTCAGTTCCTACGAGTTATATTGGCCCCGTGAGAGGTGTTGGTGCCACCCACAGAGCCGTTCGGGGGTTGTTTCGAGTTTTCACCCTCTAACGCCATCTTTTTAAGCCTAAGTCTAAATATATTAAAATTACCATCTTATTCTCAAACCGGGAGACCCACGACTGCGCGGTCAGTTTCTACGAGTTACATTGGTCCCTTGGGAGGTGTTGGTGCCACTCGCAGGGGCCGTTCGGGGGTTGTTTGGGGTTTTCACCCTCTAACGCCATGTTTTTAAGACTATGTCTATAATATACAAATTATCATCATATTCTCAAACCGAGAGTCTCGCGGCTGCGCGATCTGTTCTTACGAGTTATATTGGTCCCGTGAGAGGTGTTGGTGCCACCCACGGGGCCGTTTGGGGGTTGTTTCAAGTTTTCACCCTCTAACGCCAAGTTTTTAAGCCTTAGTCTTGAAATATGCAAATTATCATCGTATTCTCAAACCGAGAGTGCCTCGGCTGTTCGGTCAGTTCCTACGAGTTACATTGGTCCCGTGGGAGGTGTTGGTGCCGCCCACGGGGCTGTTCGGGGGTTGTTTCAAGTTTTCACCCTCTAACACCGTGTTTTTATGCCTAAGTCTAGAAATATGCAAATTATCATCGTATTCTCAAATCGTGAGACCCGCGACTGAGCGGTCAGTTCCTACGAGTTACATTAGTCCCTTGGGAGGTGTTGGTGCCATCCACGGGGCGGTTCGGGGGCTATTCAGAGTTTTCACCCTCTAACGCCATGTTTTAAAGCCTAATTCTAGATATAAGCAAATTACCGTCGTATTCTCAAACTGAGAGACCCGCGAATGTGGGGTCAGTTCCTATGAGTTACATTGATCCCGTGGGAGGTGTTGGTGCCACCCACGGGGCCGTTGGGGGGCTGTTTCTAGTTTTCACCCTCTAAAGCCATGTTTTGCTTCAGTCTAGAAATATGTAAATTACCGTCGTATTCTCAAACCGAGAGTGCCTCGGCTGTGCGGTCAGTTCCTACGAGTTACATTGGTCCCGTGGGAGGTGTTGGTGCCGCCCACCGGGCTGTTCGGGGGTTGTTTCGAGTTTTCACCCTCTAACATCGTGTTTTTATGCGTAAGTCTAGAAATATGCAAATTATCATCCTATTCTCAGACCGGGAGACCCGTGACTGCGCGGACAGTTCCTACGAGTAACATTACTCCCTTGAGAGGTGTTGGTGACATCCACGGGGCGGTTCGGGGGCTATTCGGGGTTTTAACCCTCTAACGCCATGTTTTAAAGCCTAATTCTAGATATATGCAAATTACCGTCGTATTCTCAAACTAAGAGACCCGTGAATGTGGGGTCAGTTCCTACGAGTTACATTGATCCCGTGGGAGGTGTTGGTGCCACCCACGGGGCCGTTGGGGGGTTGTTTCTAGTTTTCACCCTCTAACGCCATTTTTTTATGCCTAAATCTTAATGTATGCAAATTACAATCGTATTCTCAAACTGGGAGTTCCGCAGCAGCACTGTCAGTTCCTACGAGGTGCATTGTTCCCGTGGGAGGTGTTAGTGCCACCCACGGGGCCATTCGGGGTTTTCAGACTCTAACGCCATGTTTTTCAACCTAAATCTATAAATATACAAATTATCATCGTATTTTAAAATCAGGAGTCTCATGGCTACGCGGTTAGTTCCTACGAGTTATATTGGTCCCGTGAGAGGTGTTGGTGCCACCCACGGAGCCGTTCGGAGGTTGTTTCGAGTTTTCACCCTCTAATGCCATGTTTTTAAGCCAGACTCTAGAACTATGTAAATTACCATCATATTCTCAAATCGGGAGACCCACGACTGCGCGGTCAGTTTCTACGAGTTACATTGGTCCCGTGGGAGGTGTTGGTGCCACCCACAGGGTCGTTTGGGGGTTGTTTCGAGTTTTCACCCTCTAACGCCATGTTTTTATGCCTAAGTCTAAAAATATACAAATTATCATCGTATTCTCAAACCGGGAGTCTCACGGCTACGCGATCATATCCTACGAGATATATTGGTCCCGTGAGAGGTGTTGGTGCCACCCACGGAGCCGTTCGAGGTTTGTTTTGATTTTTCACCCCCTAACGCCATGTTTTTAAGCCTAAGTCTAGAAGTATGCAAATTATTGTCGTATTCTCAAACCGGAAGACCCGCGACTGCGCGGTCAATTTCTACGAGTTACATTGGTCCCGTGGGATAGGGGCGGCAATTCGGGTTAATCGTGTCATTTTCGAGTCGCGTTGATTTTAATTTAAGTATAAGTTTTAGGTACTTTTAAATCTACACAAGCTAATCGTGTCAAGTTTGGGTCATGTTCGGTTTATTTCCATAAATGGGTTATCGTGTCAAAAATTGCCAGTCCTACCGTCGGAGGTGTTGGTGCCACCCACGGGGCCATTCGGCTGCTGTTCGAGGTTTTCACCCTCTAACGGCATGTTTTTAAGCCTAATCCTAGATATATGCAAATCACCATCGTATTCTCAAACCGGGAGACCCGCGGCTGTGGGGTTAGTTCGTACGAGTTACATTTGTCCCGTGGAATGTGTTGGTGCCACCCACGGGCTCGCTCGTGGGTTGTTTCGAGTTTTCACCCTCTAATGCCATATTTTTTTGCCTAAGTCTTGAAATATGAAAATTACCATTGTATTCTAAAACCGGGAGGGTCGTGGCTTTGCGGTCAGTTTCTACGATTTACATTGGTGCCGTGGGAGGTGTTGGTGCCACCCACAGGGCCGTTCGGGGGTTATTTCGATTTTTCACCCTCAAACGCCATGTTTTTATGCCTAAGTCTAGAAATATGCAAATTACCATCGTATTGTCAAATTGGGAGTGCCGCGGCTGCGCGGTCAGTTCCTACGAGTTGTATTGGTCCCGTGGGAGGTGTTGCTGCCACCCACGGGGCCTTTCGGGGGCTATTTGGGGTTTTCACCCTCTCACATCATGTTTTTAAGCCTTTGTCTATAAATATACAAATTATCATCATATTCTCAAATCGGGATCCTCACGGCGGTGGGGTCAGTTCCTACCAGTTATATTGGTCCCGTGAGAGGTGATGGTGCCACCTACGGAGCCATTCGGGGGTTATTTCGAGTTTTCACCCTCTAATGTCATATTTTTAAGCCTAAGTCTAGAAGTATGCAAATTACCGTCGTATTCTCAAATCGGGAGACCCGCCACTGCGCGATCAATTCCTACGAGTTACATTGGTCCCGTGGGAGGTGTTGGTGCCACCCATGGGGCCGTTCAGGGGCTGTTCAGGGTTTTCACCCTCTAACGCCATGTTTTTAAGCCTAAGTTTATAAATAAACAAATTATCATCGTATTCTCAAACTGGGAGTCTCGCGGCTGCGCGGTCAGTTCCTACGATTTATATTGGCCCCGTGAGAGGTGTTGGTGCCACCCACAGAGCCGTTCGGGGGTTGTTTCGAGTTTTCACCCTCTAACGCCATCTTTTTAAGCCTAAGTCTAAATATATTAAAATTACCATCTTATTCTCAAACCGGGAGACCCACGACTGCGCGGTCAGTTTCTACGAGTTACATTGGTCCCTTGGGAGGTGTTGGTGCCACTCGCAGGGGCCGTTCGGGGGTTGTTTGGGGTTTTCACCCTCTAACGCCATGTTTTTAAGACTATGTCTATAAATATACAAATTATCATCATATTCTCAAACCGAGAGTCTCGCGGCTGCACGATCTGTTCTTACGAGTTATATTGGTCCCGTGAGAGGTGTTGGTGCCACCCACGGGGCCGTTTGGGGGTTGTTTCAAGTTTTCACCCTCTAACGCCAAGTTTTTAAGCCTTAGTCTTGAAATATGCAAATTATCATCGTATTCTCAAACCAAGAGTGCCTCGGCTGTTCGGTCAGTTCCCACGAGTTACATTGGTCCCGTGGGAGGTGTTGGTGCCGCCCACGGGGCTGTTCGGGGGTTGTTTCAAGTTTTCACCCTCTAACACCGTGTTTTTATGCCTAAGTCTAGAAATATGCAAATTATCATCGTATTCTCATATCGTGAGACCCGCGACTGAGCGGTCAGTTCCTACGAGTTACATTAGTCCCTTGGGAGGTGTTGGTGCCATCCACGGGGCGGTTCGGGGGCTATTCAGAGTTTTCACCCTCTAACGCCATGTTTTAAAGCCTAATTCTAGATATAAGCAAATTACCGTCGTATTCTCAAACTGAGAGACCCGCGAATGTGGGGTCAGTTCCTATGAGTTACATTGATCCCGTGGGAGGTGTTGGTGCCACCCACGGGGCCGTTGGGGGGTTGTTTCTAGTTTTCACCCTCTAATGCCATGTTTTGCTTCAGTCTAGAAATATGTAAATTACCGTCGTATTCTCAAACCGAGAGTGCCTCGGCTGTGCGGTCAGTTCCTACGAGTTACATTGGTCCCGTGGGAGGTGTTGGTGCCGCCCACCGGGCTGTTCGGGGGTTGTTTCGAGTTTTCACCCTCTAACACCGTGTTTTTATGCGTAAGTCTAGAAATATGCAAATTATCATCCTATTCTCAGACCGGGAGACCCGTGACTGCGCGGACAGTTCCTACGAGTTACATTACTACCTTGGGAGGTGTTGGTGACATCCACGGGGCGGTTCGGGGGCTATTCGGGGTTTTAACCCTCTAACGCCATGTTTTAAAGCCTAATTCTAGATATATGCAAATTACCGTCGTATTCTCAAACTAAGAGACCCGTGAATGTGGGGTCAGTTCCTATGAGTTACATTGATCCCGTGGGAGGTGTTGGTGCCACCCACGGGGCCGTTGGGGGGTTGTTTCTAGTTTTCACCCTCTAACGCCATTTTTTTATGCCTAAATCTTAATGTATGCAAATTACAATCGTATTCTCAAACTGGGAGTTCCGCAGCAGCACTGTCAGTTCCTACGAGGTGCATTGTTCCCGTGGGAGGTGTTAGTGCCACCCACGGGGCCGTTCGGGGTTTTCAGACTCTAACGCCATGTTTTTCAACCTAAATCTATAAATATACAAATTATCATCGTATTTTAAAATCAGGAGTCTCATGGCTGCGCGGTTAGTTCCTACGAGTTATATTGGTCCCGTGAGAGGTGTTGGTTCCACCCACGGAGCCGTTCGGAGGTTGTTTCGAGTTTTCACCCTCTAACGCCATGTTTTTAAGCCAAACTCTAGAACTATATAAATTACCATCATATTCTCAAATCGGGAGACCCACGACTGCGCGGTCAGTTTCTACGAGTTACATTGGTCCCGTGGGAGGTGTTGGTGCCACCCACAGGGTCGTTTGGGGGTTGTTTCGAGTTTTCACCCTCTAACGCCATGTTTTTATGCCTAAGTCTAAAAATATACAAATTATCATCGTATTCTCAAACCGGAAGACCCACGACTGCGCGGTCAATTTCTACGAGTTACATTGGTCCCGTGGGATAGGGGCGGCAATTCGGGTTAATCGTGTCATTTTCGAGTCGCGTTGATTTTAATTTAAGTATAAGTTTTAGGTACTTTTAAATCTACACAAGCTAATCGTGTCAAGTTTGGGTCATGTTCGGTTTATTTCCATAAATGGGTTTTCGTGTCAAAAATTGCCAGTCCTACCGTCGGAGGTGTTGGTGCCACCCACGGGGCCATTCGGGTGCTGTTCGAGGTTTTCACCCTCTAACGGCATGTTTTTAAGCCTAATCCTAGATATATGCAAATCACCATCGTATTCTCAAACCGGGAGACCCGCGGCTGTGGGGTTAGTTCGTACGAGTTACATTTGTCCCGTGGAATGTGTTGGTGCCACCCACGGGGCCGCTCGGGGGTTGTTTCGAGTTTTCACCCTCTAATGCCATATTTTTAAGCCTAAGTCTTGAAATATGCAAATTACCATTGTATTCTTAAACCGGGCGGGTCGTGGCTTTGCTGTCAATTTCTACGATTTACATTGGTCCCGTGAGAGGTGATGGTGCCACCCACGGAGCCATTCGGGGGTTATTTCGAGTTTTGACCCTCTAATGCCATGTTTTTAAGTCTAAGTCTAGAAGTATGCAAATTACCGTTGTATTCTCAAATCGGGAGACCCGCGACTGCGCGGTCAGTTCCTACGAGTTACATTGGTCCCGTGGGAGGTGTTGGTGCCACCCATGGGGCCGTTCGGGGGCTGTTTAGGGTTTTCACCCTCTAACGCCATGTTTTTAAGACTAAGTTTATAAATATACAAATTATCAATGTATTCTCAATCTGGGAGTCTCGCGGCTGCGCGGTCAGTTCCTACGAGTTATATTTGCCCCGTGAGAGGTGTTGGTGCCACCCACAGAGCCGTTCGGGGGTTGTTTCGAGTTTTCACCGTCTAACGCCATCTTTTTAAGCCTAAGTCTAAATATATTAAAATTACAATAGTATTCTCAAACCGGGAGACCCACGACTGCGCGGTCAGTTTCTACGAGTTACATTGGTCCCTTGGGAGGTGTTGGTGCCACCCGCAGGGGCCGTTCGGGGGTTGTTTGGGGTTTTCACCCTCTAACGCCATGTTTTAAAGACTATGTCTGTAAATATACAAATTATCATCGTATTCTCAAACTGAGAGTCTCGCGGCTGCACGATCTGTTCTTACGAGTTATATTGGTCCCGTGAGAGGTGTTGGTGCCACCCACGGGGCCGTTCGGGGGTTGTTTCAAGTTTTCACCCTCTAACGCCATGTTTTTATGCCTTAGTCTTAAAATATGCAAATTATCATCGTATTCTCAAATCGAGAGTGCCTCGGCTGTGTGGTCAGTTCCTACG
Source organism: Sambucus nigra (assembly GCA_949130495.1). Classification (NCBI taxonomy): domain Eukaryota; kingdom Viridiplantae; phylum Streptophyta; class Magnoliopsida; order Dipsacales; family Adoxaceae; genus Sambucus; species Sambucus nigra. The sequence goes on from OX422207.1 coordinate 182,744,457, forward strand.
AGTTACATTGGTCCCGTTGGAGGTGTTGGTGCCGCCCACGGGGCTGTTCTTGGGTTGTTTCGTGTTTTCACCCTCTAACACCGTGTTTTTTTGCCTAAGTCTAGAAGTATGCAAATTACCGCCGTATTCTCAAACCGGGAGACCCGCGACTGCGCGGTCAATTCCTACGAGTTAGACTGGTCTCGTGGGAGGTGTTGGTGCAACCCCCGGGGCCGTTGGGGGTTTGTTTCTAGTTTTCACCCACTAATGCCATGTTTTGCTTCAGTCTAGAAATATGTAAAATACTGTCGTATACTCAAACCGCGCGGGTCGCGGCTGCGCGGTCAGTTTCTACGACTTACATTGGTCCCATGGGAGGTGTTGGTGCCACCCATGGGGCCGTTCGAGGGTTGTTTCGAGTTTTGAACCTCTAACGCCATTTTTTATGCCTAAATCTAGATGTATGCAAATTAAAATCGTATTCTCAAACTGGGAGTTCCGCAGCAGCACTGTCAGTTCCTACGAGGTACATTGTTCCCGTGGGAGGTGTTGGTGCCACCCACGGGGCCATTCGGGGTCTGTTCGTGGTTTTCAGACTCTAACGCCATGTTTTTAAGCCTAAATCTATAAATATACAAATTATCATCGTATTTTAAAATCAGGAGTCTCACGGCTGCGCGGTCAGTTCCTACGAGTTATATTGGTCCCGTGAAAGGTGTTGGTGCGACCCACGGAGCCGTTCAGGGGTTGTTTCGAGTTTTCACCCTCTAACGCCAAGTTTTTAAGCCAAAGTCTAGAACTATGTAAATTACCATCGTATTCTGAAATTGGGAGACCCACGACTGCGCGGTCAGTTTCTACGAGTTACATTGGTCCCGTGGGAGGTGTTGGTGACACCCACAGGGCCATTTGGGTGTTGTTTCGAGTTTTCACCCTCTAACACCATGTTTTTATGCCTAAGTCTAAAAATATACAAATTATCATCGTATTCTCAAACTGGGAGTCTCACGGCTACGCGGTCATGTCCTACGAGATATATTGGTCCCGTTAGAGGTGTTGGTGCCACCCACGGAGCCGTTCGATGGTTGTTTTGAGTTTTCACCCTCTAACGCCATGTTTTTAAGCCTATGTCTAGAAGTATGCAATTTACTGTCGTATTCTCAAACCGGAAGACCCGCGACTGCGCGGTCAGTTTCTACGAGTTACATTGTTCCCGTGGGATAGGGGCGACAATTCGGGTTAATCTTGTCATTTTCGAGTCGCGTTGATTTTAATTTAAGAATAAGTTTTAGGTACTTTTAAATCTAAACAAGCTAATCATGTCAAGTTCGGGTCATGTTCGGGTTATTACCATAAACGGGTTATCGTATCAAAAATTCCCATTCCTACCATCGGAGGTGTTGGTGCCACCCACGGGGCCGTTCGGGGGCTGTTCGAGGTTTTCACCCTCTAACGCCATGTTTTTATACCTAAATCTAGATATATGCAAATTACCATCGTATTCTCAAATCGGGAGACCCGCGACTCTGGGGCTAGTTCGTACGAGTTACATTTGTCCCGTGGAAGGTGTTGGTGCCACCCACGGGGCTGCTCGGGGGTCGTTTCGAGTTCTCACCCTCAAATGCCATATTTTTATGCCTAAGTCTTGAAATATGCAAATTACCATTGTATTCTCAAACTGGGAGGGTCGTGGCTTTGCGGTCAGTTTCTACGATTTACATTGGTGCCGTGGGAGGTGTTGGTGCCACCCACGGGGCCGTTCGGGGGTTATTTCAATTTTTCACCCTCTAACGCCATGTTTTTATGCCTAAGTCTAGAAATATGCAAATTACCGTCATATAGTCAAATTGGGAGTGCCTCGGCTGCGCGGTCAGTTCCTGTGAGTTGTATTGGTCCCGTGGGAGGTGTTGGTGGCACCCACGGGGCCTTTCGGGGGCTGTTCGGGGTTTTCACCCTCTCACATCATGTTTTTAAGCCTTTGTCTATCAATATACAAATTATCATCATATTCTCAAATCGGGACCCTCACGGCGTCGGTGTCAGTTCCTACCAGTTATATTGGTCCCGTGAGAGGTGATGGTGCCACCCGCGGAGCCATTAGGGGGTTATTTCGAGTTTTCACCCCCTAATGACATATTTTTAAGCCTAAGTCTAGAATTATGCAAATTACCATCGTATTCTCAAATCAGGAGACCCGCGACTGCGCAATCAGTTCCTACGAGTTACATTGGTCCCGTGGTAGGTGTTGGTGCCACCCATGGGGCCGTTCGGGGGCTGTTCAGGGTTTTCACCCTCTAACGCCATGTTTTTAAGCCTAAGTTTATAAATATACAAATTATCATCGTATTCTCAAACTAGGAATCTCGCGGTTGCGCGGTCAGTTCCTATGAGTTATATTCGTCCCGTGAGAAGTGTTGGTGCCACCCACAGAGCCGTTCGGGGGTTGTTTCGAGTTTTCACCCTCTAACGCCATGTTTTTAAGCCTAAGTCAAAATTTATTAAAATTACCATCGTATTCTCAAATCGGGAGACCCACGACTGCGGGGTTAGTTTCAACGAGTTACATTGGTCCCTTGGGAGGTGTTGGTGCCACCCGCGGGGGCCGTTCGGGGGTTGTTTGAGGTTTTCACCCTCTAACGCCATGTTTTTAAGACTATGTCTATAAATATACAAATTATCGTCGTATTCTCAAACCGAGAGTCTCGCGGCTACGCGATCAGTTCTTACGAGTTATATTGATCCCGTGAGAGGTGTTGGTGCCACCCACGGGGCCGTTCGGGGGTTGTTTCAAGTTTTCACCCTCTAACGCCATGTTTTTATGCCTTAGTCTTGAAATATGCAAATTATCATCGTATTCTCAAACCGAGAGTACCTCGGCTGTGCGGTCAGTTCCTACGAGTTACATTGGTCCCATGGGAGGTGTTGGTGCCGCCCACGGGGCTGTTCGGGGGTTGTTTCGAGTTTTCACCCTCTAACACCGTGTTTTTATGCCTAAGTCTAGAAATATGCAAATTATCATCCTATTCTCAAATCGGGAGACCCGCGACTGCGCGGTCAGTTCCTACGAGTTACATTAGTCCCTTGGGAGGTGTTGGTGCCATCCACGGGGCGGTTCGGGGGCTATTCGGCGTTTTCACCCTCTAACGCCATGTTTTAAAGCCTAATTCTAGATATATGCAAATTACCATCGTATTCTCAAACTAAGAGACCCGCGAATGTGGGTTCAGTTCCTACGAGTTACTTTGATCCCGTGGGAGGTGTTGGTGCCACCCACGGGGCCGTTGGGGGGTTATTTCTAGTTTTCACCCTCTAATGCCATGTTTTTCTTAAGTCTAGAAATATTCAAATTAGCATCGTATACTCAAACCGCGAGGGTCTTGGATGCGCGGTCAGTTTCTACGACTTACATTGGTCCCGTGGGAAGTGTTGGTCCCACCCACGGGGCCGTTCGGGGGTTGTTTCGAGTTTTTAACCTCTAAGGCCATTTTTTATGCCTAAATCTTAATGTATGCCAATTACAATCGTATTCTCAAACCGAGAGTTTCACAGCAGCACTGTCAGTTCCTACGAGGTACATTGTTCCCGTGGGAGGTGTTGGTGCCACCCACGGGGCCGTTCGGGGTTTTCAGACTATAATGCCATGTTTTTAAGACTAAATCTATAAATATACAAATTATCATCATATTTTAAAATCAGGAGTCTCACGGCTGCGCGGTCACTTCCTACGAGTTATATTGGTCCCGTGAGAGGTGTTGGTGCCACCCACGGAGCCGTTCGGGGGTTGTTTCAAGTTTTCACCCTCTAACGCCATGTTTTTAAGCCAAACTCTAGAACTATGTAAATTACCATCATATTCTCAAATCGGGAGACCCACGAGTGCGCGATCAGTTTCTACAAGTTACATTGGTCCCGTGGGGGGTGTTGGTGACACCCACGGGGCCATTTGGGGGTTGTTTCGAGTTTTCACCCTCTAACGCCATGTTTTTATGCCTAAGTCTAAAAATATACAAATTATCATCGTATTTTCAAACCGAGAGTCTCACGCCTACGCGGTCATATCCTACGAGTTATATTGGTCCCGTGAGAGGTGTTGGTGCCACCCACGGAGCCGTTCGAGGTTTGTTTTGAGTTTTCACCCTCTAACGCCATGTTTTTAAGCCTAAGTCTAGAAGTATGCAAATTATTGTCGTATTCTCAAACCGGAAGACCCGCGACTGCGCGGTCAGTTTCTACGAGTTACATTGGTCCCGTGGGATAGGGGCGGCAATTTGGGTTAATCGTGTCATTTTCGAGTCGCGTTGTTTTTAATTTAAGTATAAGTTTTAGGTACTTTTAAATCTACTCAAGCTAATCGTGTCAAGTTCGGGTCATGTTCGGGTTATTACCATAAATGGGTTATCGTGTCAAAAATTGCCAGTCCTACCGTCGGAGGTGTTGGTGCCACCCACGGGGCCGTTCGGGGCTTGTTCGAGGTTTTCACCCTCTAACGCCATGTTTTTAAGCCTAAGCCCAGATATATGAAAATTATCATCGTATTCTGAAACCGGGAGACCCGCGACTGTGGTGTTAGTTCGTAAGAGTTACATTTGTCCCGTGGAAGGTGTTAGTGCCACCAACGGGGCCGCTCGGGGGTTGTTTCGAGTTTTCACCCTCTAATGCCATATTTTTATGCCTAAGTCTTGAACTATGCAAAATACCAGTGTATTCTCAAACCGGGAGGGTCGTGGCTTTGCGGTCAGTTTCTAAAATTTACATTGGTGCCGTGGGAGGTGCTGGTGCCACCCACGGGGCCGTTCGGGGGTTATTTCAATTTTTCACCCTCTAACGCCATGTTTTTATGCCTATGTCTAGAAATATGCAAATTACCATCGTATTGTCAAATTGGGAGTGCTGCGGCTGCGCGGTCAGTTCTTACGAGTTGTATTGGTCCCGTGGGAGGTGTTGGTGCCACCCACGGGGCGTTTCGGGGGCTGTTCAGGGTTTTCACCCTCTCACATCATGTTTTTAATCCTTTTTCTATAAATATACAAATTATCATATTATTCTCAAATCGGGACCCTCATGACGGCGGGGTCAGTTCCTACCAGTTATATTGGTCCCGTGAGAGGTGATGGTGCCACCCACGACGGAGCCATTCAGGGGTTATTTCGAGTTTTCACCCTCTAATGCCATGTTTTTAAGCCTAAGTCTTAAAGTATGCAAATTACCGTCGTATTCTCAAATCGGGAGACCCGCGACTGCGCAGTCAGTTCCTACGAGTTACATTGGTCCCGTGGGAGGTGTTAGTGCCACCCATGGGGCTGTTCAGGGTTTTCACCCTCTAACGCCTTGTTTTTAAGCCTAAGTTTATAAATATACAAATTATCATCGTATTCTCAAATAGGAGTCTCGCGGCTGCGCGGTCAGTTCCTACGAGTTATATTGGTCCCGTGAGAGGTGTTGGTGCCACCAACAAAGCCGTTCGGGGCTTGTTTCGAGTTTTCACCCTCTAACGCCATATTTTTAAGCCTAAGTCTAAATATATTCAAATTACCATCATATTCTCAAACCGGGACACCCACGACTGCGCGGTCAGTTTCTACGAGTTACATTGGTCCCTTGGGAGGTATTGGTGCCACCCGTGGGGCCGTTCGGTGGCGGTTCGGGATTTTCACCCTCTAACGCCATGTTTTTAAGCCTATGTCTATAAATATACAAATTATCATCGTATTCTCAAATCACGAGTCTTGCGGCTGCGCGATCAGTTCTTACGAGTTATATTGGTCCCGTGAGAGGTGTTGGTCCCACCCACGGGGCCGTTCGGGTTTTTTTTTCGAGTTTTCACCCTCTAACGCCATGTTTTTATGCCTTAGTCTGTAAATATGCAAATTATCATTGTATTCTCAAACCGAGAGTGCCGCGGCTATGCGGTCAGTTCCTACGAGTTACTTTGGTCCCGTGGGAGGTGTTGGTGCCACCTGCGGGGCCATTCGTGGGATGTTCATGGTTTTCTCCCTCTAACGCCATGTTTTTAAGCCTATGTCTATAAATATACAAATTATGATCGTATTCTCAAATCCGGAGTCTCCCTGCTTCGCGGTTAGTTATTACGAGTTACATTGGTCCCGTGAGAGGTGTTGGTGCCACCCACGGAGCTGTTCGGGGGTTGTTTCTAGTTTTCACCCTCTAACGCCATGTTTTTAAGCCTAAGTCTAGATATATTCAAATTACCATCGTATTCTCAAACCGGGAGACCCGCGACTGTGCGGTCAGTTTCTATGAGTTATATTGGTCCCGTGGGAGGTGTTGGTACCACCCACGGGGCCGGTCAGGGGGTGTTTCAAGTTTTCACCCTCTAACACCATGTTTTTATGCCTAAGTCTAGAAATATGCAAATTATCATCGTATTCTCAAATCGGAAGTGCTGCGGCTGCGCGGTCAGTTCCTGTGAGTTGCATTCATCCCGTGGGAGGTGTTGGTGCATCCACGGGGCCGTTCGAGGGCTTTTCAGGGTTTTCACCCTCTAATGGCATGTTTTTAACCCTAAGTCTACATATATGCAAAATACCGTCATATTCGCAAACCGGGAGACCCACGAATGTGGGGTCATTTCCTACGAGTTACATTGGTCCCGTGGGAGGTGTTGGTGCCGACCATGGGGCCGTTCTGGGGTTGTTTCAAGTTTTCACCCTCTAAAGCCATGTTTTGCTTAAGTCTGGAAATATGAAAATTACCATCGTATTCTCAAACCGGGAGTGTCGCGGCTGCACGGTCAGTTTCAACGAGGTACATTGTTGGTGCCACCTACGGGGCCGTTCGGGGGTTATTTCTAGTTTTCACCATCTAACTCCATGTTTTTATGCCTAAGTCTAGAATTATGCAAATTATCATTGTATTCTCAAATCGGGAGTGCCGCGGCTGCGCGGTCCGTTCCTTCGAGTTACATTGGTCCCGTGAGCGGTGTTGGTGCCACCCACGGAGCCGTTCGGGGGTTGTTTTGAGTTTTCACCCTTTAATGCCATGTTTTTAAGCCTAAGTCTAGAAACATGAAAATTATCGTTGTATTCTCAAACCGGAATACCCGCGACTGTGAGGTCAGTTTCTACGAGTTACATTGGTCCCGTGGGAGGTGTTGGTGCCACCAACGGGACTGTTCCGGGGTTGTTTTGAGATTTCACCCTCTAACGCCATGTTTTTACTCCTAAGTCTAGAAATATGCAAATTATCATTGTATTCTCAAACCAGGAGTGCCACAGCTACGCGGTCAGTTCCTACGAGTTACATTCGTCCCGAGGGAGGTGTTGGTGCCATCCACGGAGCCATTCGGGGGTTGTTCGGGGCTTTCACCCTCTAACGCCATATTTTGAACCCTAAGTCTAGATATATGCAGATTACCGTCATATTCTCAAATCGGGAGACCCGCGAATGTGGGGTCAGTTCCGACGAGTTACATTGGTCCCGTGGGAGGTGTTGGTGCCACCCACGGGGCCGTTCGGGGGTTGTTTCTATTTTTAACCCTCTAATGCTGACTTTTTCTTAAGTCTAGATATATTCAAATCACCATGGTATTCTCAAACTGGGAGACCCGCGACTGCGCGGTCAGTTTCTACGAGTTACATTGGTCCCTAGGGAGGTGTTGGTGCCACCCACGGGGCCGTTCGGGGACTGTTTCGAGTTTTCACCGACTAACGCCAAGTTTTTATGCCTAAGTCTTGAAATATGCAAATTATCATCATATTCTCAAATCGGGAGTACCACAGCTGCGCGGTCAGTTTCTACGAGTTACATTGATCCCGTGGGAGGTGTTGGTGCCACCCACGAGGCCGTTCCGGGGTTGTTTCGAGTTTTCACCCTCTAAGACCATGTTTTTATGCCTATGTCTAGACATATGAAAATTATCGTCGTATTCTCAAACCGGGTGTGCCGTGGTTGCACGGTTAGTTCTTATGAGTTATATTTGTCCCGTGGGAGGTGTTGGTGTCACCCACGAGGCCGTTCGGGGGTTGTTTCGAGTTTTCACCCTCTAACGCCATGTTTTTAAGCCTATGTTTATAAATGTACAAATTATCATCGTATTCTCAAACCGGGAGTGCCGCGGCTGCTCGATCCGTTCTTTCAAGTTATATTGGTCCCGTGAGAGGTGTTGGTGCCACCCACGGAGTCGTTCGGGGGTTGTTTCGAGTTTTCACCCCCTAACACCATTTTTTAAGCCTAAGTCTAAAAATATGCAAATTATCATTGTATTCTCAAATCGGAAGACCCGCGACTACGCGGTCAATTTCTACGAGTTACATTGGTCCCGTGGGAGGTGTTGGCGCCACCCACGGGGCCGTTCGGGGGTTGTTTCAAGTTTTCACCCTCTAACGCATTGTTTTTACGCGTAAGTCTAGAAATATGCAAATTATCCTCATATTCTCAAACCGGGAGTGCCACAGCTGCGCGGTCAGTTCCTACGAGTTACATTAGTCCCATGGTACGTTTTAGTGCCATCCATGGGGCCGTTCGGGGGCTGTTCGTGCCTTTCACCCTCTAACAGCATGTTTTTAACCCTAAGTCTAGATATATTCAGATTACCGTTGTATTCTCAAATTGGGAGACCCATGAATGTGGGGTCAGTTCCTACGAGTTACATTGGTCTCGTGGGAGGTGTTGGTGCCACCCACGGGGCTATTTGGGGTCGTTTCTAGTTTTCACCCTCTAATGCCATGTTTTGCATAAGTCTAGAATATGCAAATTACCGTTGAATTCTAAAACGGGGAGGGTCGCGGATGCACAGTCAGTTTCTAAGAGTTATATTGGTCCCGTGGGAGGTGTTGGTGCCACCCACGGGGCCGTTCGGGGGTTGTTTCGAGTTTTCACCCTCTAACGCCATGTTTTTAAGCCTATGTCTATAAATATACAAATTATCGTTGTATTCTCAAACCGGGAGTCTCACAGATGCGAGGTTAGTTCCTACGACTTATATTGGTCCCGTGAGAGGTGTTGGTGCCACCCACGAAGCCGTTCGGGGGTTATTTCGTGTTTTCACCCTCTAACGCCATATTTTAATGCCTAAGTCTAGAAGTATGCAAATTACCACCGTATTCTCAAACCGGGAGACCCGCGACTGCACGGTCAATTCCTACGAGTTACATTAGTCTCGTGGGAGGTGTTGGTGCCACCCCCGGGGCCGTTCGGGGTTTTCACCCTCTAACACCATGTTTTTAAGCCTAATGTCTATAAATATACAAATTATCATCGTATTCTAAAACTGGGAGTCACGCGGCTGCGCGATCAGTTCCTACGAGTTATATTGGTCCTGTGAGAGGTGTTGGTGCCACCCACGGAGCCGTTCGGGGGTTGTTTCGAGTTTTCACCCTCTAATGCCATGTTTTTAAGCCTAAGTCTAGATATATTCAAATTACCATCGTATTCTAAAACCGAGTGTGCCTTGGCTACGCGATTAGTTCCTATGAGTTACATTGGTCCCTTGGGAGGTGTTGGTGCAACCCGCGGGGCCGTTCGAGAGTTGTTCGGGGTTTTCACCCTCTAACGCCATGTTTTTAAGACTATGTCTATAAATATACAAATTATCATCATATTCTCAAACCGAGAGTCTCACGGCTTCGCGATCAATTCTTACGAGTTATATTGGTCCCGTGAGAGGTGTTGGTGCTACCCACGGGGCCGTTCGGGGGTTGTTTCAAGTTTTCACCCTCTAACGCCATATTTTTATGCCTTAGTCTTGAAATATACAAATTATTGTCGTATTATCAAACCGAGAGTGCCTCGGTTGTGCGGTCAGTTACTACGAGTTACATTGGTCCCGTGGGAGGTGTTGGTGCCGCCCACGGGGTTGTTCGGGGGTTGTTTCGAGTTTTCACCCTCTAAAATTGTTATTTTATGCCTAAGTCTAGAAATATGCAAATTACCATCGTATTCTCAAACCGGGAGACCCGCGACTGCGCCGTCAGTTCCTACGAGTTACCATAGTCCCGTGGGAGGTGTTGGTGCCATCTACGGGGCGGTTCGGGGGCCGTTCGGGGTTTTCACCCTCTAACGCCATGTTTTTAACCCTAAGTCTAGATATATGTAGATTACCGTTATATTCTCAAATTGAAAGGACCGCGAATGCGGGGTCAGTTCCTACGAGTTACATTGGCCTCGTGGGAGGGGTTGGTGCCACCCACGGGGCTATTTGAGGGTTGTTTCTAGTTTTCACCCTCTAATGCTATGTTTTGCTTAAGTCTAGGAATATGAAAATTACCGTCGTATTCTCAAATCGGGAGGGTTGCGGATGAGCTGTCAGTTCCTACGAGTTACATTGGTCCCGTGGGAGGTCTTGGTGCCACCCACGGGGCCGTTCGGGGGCTGTTCAGGGTTTTCACCCTTAAACGCCATGTTTTTAAGCTTATGTCTATAAATATACAAATTATCGTCATATTCTCAAACCGGGTGTCTCACGGCTGCGGGGTCAGTTCCTACGACTTATATTGGTCCCGTGAGAGGTGTTGGTGCCACCCACGAAGCCATTCGGGGTGATTTCGAGTTTTCACCCTCTAACGCCATGTTTTTAAGCCTAAGTCGAGAAGAATCCAAATTACCCCTGTATTCTCAAACCGGGAGACCCGCGACTGCGCGGTCAGTTCCTACGAGTTACATTGGTCCTGTGGGAGGTGTTGGTGCCACCCACGGGGCCGTTCGGTGGCTGTTCGGGGTTTTCACCCTCTAACGCCATGTTGTTAAGCCTAAGTCATTAAATTTACAAATTATCAGTTCCTACGAGTTATATTGGTCCCGTGAGAGGTGTTGGTGCCACACACGGAGCCGTTCATGGGTTGTTTCGAGTTTTCACCCTCTAACGCCATGTTTTTAAGCCTAAGTGTAGATATATTCAAATTACCATCATATTCTCAAATCGGGAGACCCGCGACTGCGCGGTCAGTTTCTATGAGTTACATTGGTCCCTTGGGAGGTGTTGGTGCCACTCGCGGGGCCATTCGGGGGCTGTTCGTGGTTTTCACCCTCTAACGCCATGTTTTTAAGACTATGTCTATAAATATACAAATTATCGTCGTATTCTCAAACCGAGAGTCTCGCGGTTACGCGATCAGTTCTTACGAGTTATATTGCTCCCGTAAGAGGTGTTGGTGCCACCCACGGGGCCGTTTGGTGGTTGTTTCAAGTTTTCAACCTATAACACACTGTTTTTATGCCTTAGTGTTGAAATATGCAAATTATAGTCGTATTCTCAAATCGAGAGTGCCTCGGCTGTGCGGTCAGTTCCTACGAGTTACATTGGTCCCGTGGGAGGTGTTGGTGCCGTCCACGGGGATGTTCGGGGGTTGTTTTGAGTTTTCACCCTCTAACACCGTGTTTTTATGCCTAAGTCTAGAAATATGCAAATTATCATTGTATTCTCAAACCTGGAGACCCGCGACTGCGCGGTCAGTTCCTACGAGTTACATTAGTCCCGTGGGAGGTGTTGGTGCCATCCACGGGGCGGTTCGGGGGCTATTCGGGGTTTTCACCCTTTAACGCCGTGTTCTAAAGCCTAATTCTAGATATATGCAAATTATCATCATATTCTCAAACTAAGAGACCCGCAAATGCGGGGTCAGTTCCTACGAATTACATTGATCCTGTGGGAGGTGTTGGTGCCACCCGCGGGGCCGTTGGGGGGTTATTTCTAGTTTTTACCCTCTAATGACATGTTTTGCCTAAGTATAGAAATATGCAAATTACGGTCGTATTCTCAAACTGGGAGGGTCGCGGATGTGCATTCAGTTTCTACGAGTTACATTGGTCCCGTGGGAGGTGTTGGTCCACCCACGGGGTCGTTTGGGCATTGTTTCGAGTTTTCACCCTCTAACACCATGCTTTTATGCTTAAGTCTAGAAATATGCAAATTATCGTCGTATTCTCAAACCGGGAGTGCTACGGCTGCGCGGTCAGTTCCTACGAGTTACATTGGTCCCGTGGGGGGTGTTGCTGCCACCCATGGGGCCGTTCGGGGGCTGTTCGGGGTTTTCACCCTCTAACGCCATGTTTTTAAGGCTAAGTCTATAAATGTACAAATTATCATTGTATTCTCAAACTAGGAGTCTCGCAGCTACGCGGTCAGTTCCTACGAGTTATATTGGTCTCGTGAGAGGTGTTGGTGCCACCCACGGAGCCATTCGGGGGTTGTTTTGAGTTTTCATCCTCTAACGCCATGTTTTTAAGCCTAAGTTTAGATATATTCAAATAACCATCGTATTCTCAAACTGGGAGACCCGCGACTGCGCGGTCAGTTTCTATGAGCTACATTGGTCCCTTGGGAGGTGTTGGTGCCACCCACGGGGCCGTTCGGGGGCTGTTTCGAGTTTTCACAGACTAACACCATGTTGTTATGCCTAAGTCTTGAAATATGCAAATTATCATCGTATTCTCAAATCGGGAGTACCATAGTTGCGCGGTCAGTTTCTACGAGTTACATTGGTCCCATGGGAGTTGTTGGTGCCACCCACGGGGCCGTTCGGGGGTTGTTCATGGTTTTCACCCTCAAACGCCATGTTTTTAAGCCTATGTCTATAAATATACAAATTATCGTCGTATTCTAAAACTGGGATTCTCACGGCTGCGGGGTCAGTACCTACGACTTATATTGGTCCCGTGAGAGGTGTTGCTGCCACCCACGGAGCCGTTCGGGGGTTATTTCGAGTTTTCACCCTCTAACGCCATGTTTTTAAGCCTAATTCTATAAGTATGAAAATTATCACCATATTCTCAAACCGGGAGACCCGCGACTGCGCGGTCAGTTCCTATGAGTTACATTGGTCCCGTGGGAGGTGTTGGTGCCACCCACGGAGCCGTTTGGGGGTTGTTTCGAGTTTTCATCCTATAACGCCATGTTTTTAAGCCTAAGTGTAGATATATTCTAATTACGATCGTATTCTCAAATCGGGAGACCCGCGACTGCACGGTCAGTTTCTATGAGTTACATTGGTCCCTTGGGAGGTGTTTGTGCCACCCGCAGGGCCATTCGGGGGTTGTTCGACATTTTCACCCTCTAACACCATGTTTATAAGACTATGTCTATAAATATACAAATTATCGTTATATTCTCAAACTGAGAGTCTTGCGGTTACGCGATCAGTTCTTACGACTTATATTGGTCCCGTAAGAGGTGTTGGGGCCACCCATGGGGCCATTCGGGGGTTGTTTCAAGTTTTCACCTTATAACACCTTGTTTTATGCCTTAGTGTTGAAATATGCAAATTATCATCGTATTCTCAAATCGAGAGTGCCTCGGCTGTGCGGTCAGTTCCTACGAGTTATATTGGTCCCATGGGAGGTGTTGGTGCCACCCACGGGGTTGTTCGGGGGTTGTTTCGAGTTTTCACCCTCTAACACCATGTTTTTATGCCTAAGTCTAGAAATATGCAAATTATCATCGTATTCTCAGACCGGGAGACCCGCGACTGTGCGGTCAGTTCCTACGAGTTACATTAGTCCCGTGGGTGGTGTTGGTGCCATCCACGGGGAGGTTCGGGGGCTATTCGGGGTTTTCACCCTCTAACGCCATGTTTTAAAGCCTAATTCTAGATATATGCAAATTATCGTCATATTCTCAAACTGAGAGACCCGCGAATGCAGGGTCAGTTCCTACGAGTTACATTGATCCCGTGGGAGGTGTTGGTGCCACCCGCGGGGCCGTTGGGGGGTTATTTCTAGTTTTCACCCTCTAATGCCATGTTTTACTTAAGTCTAGAAATATGCAAATTACGGTCGTATTCTCAAACCGATAGGGTCACGGATGCGCGTTCAGTTTCTACGAGTTACATTGGTCCCGTGGGAGGTATTGGTGCCACCCACGGGGCCGTTCGGGGGTTGTTTCGAGTTTTCACCCTCTAACGCCATGCTTTTATGCTTATGTCCAGAAATATGCAAATTATCTTCGTATTCTCAAATCGGGAGTGCTACAGCTGCGCGGTCAGTTCGTACGAGTTACATTGGTCCCGTGGGGCGTGTTGCTGCCACCCATGGGGCCGTTCGGGGGCTGTTCGGGGTTTTCACCCTCTAACGCCAAGTTTTTAATGCTAAGTCTATAAATATACACATTATCATTATATTCTCAAACTAGAAGTCTCGCTGCTGCGCGGTAAGTTCCTACGAGTTATATTGGTCCCGTGAGAGGTGTTGGTGCCACCCACGGAGCCGTTCGGGGGTTGTTTTGAGTTTTCACCCTCTAATGCCATGTTTTAAGCCTAAGTCTAGATATATTCAAATTACCATCGTATTCTCAAACTGGGATACCCGCGACTGCACGGTCAGTTTCTATGAGTTACATATGTCCCTTGGGAGGTGTTAGTGCCACCCACGGGGACGTTCGGGGGCTGTTTCGAGTTTTCACAGACTAGAGCCATGTTTTTATGCCTAAGTCTTGAAATATGCAAATTATCATCGTATTCTCAAATCGGGAGTACCACAGCTGCGCGGTCAGTTTCTACGAGTTACATTGGTCCCGTGGGAGGTGTTGGTGCCACCCACGCGGCCGTTCGGGGGTTGTTCAGGGTTTTCACCCTCAAACGCCATGTTTTTAAGCCTATGTCTATAAATATACAATTTATAGTTGTATTCTTAAACCGGGAGTCTCACGGCTGCGGGTTCAGTTCCTTCGACTTATATTGGTCCCGTGAGAGGTGTTGGTGCCACCCACGGAGCCGTTCGGGGGTTATTTCGAGTTTTTACCCTCTAACGCCATGTTTTTAAGCCTAAGTCTAGAAGTATGTAAATTATCGCCATATTCTCAAACCGGGAGACCCGCAACTGCGCGGTCAGTTCTTACGAGTTACATTGGTCCCGTGGGAGGTGTTGGTGCCATCCACGGAGCCGTTCGGGGGTTATTTCGAGTTTTCACCCTCTAACGCCATGTTTTTAAGCCTAAGTGTAGATATATTCTAATTACGATCGTATTCTCAAACCGTGAGACCCGCGACTGCGCGGTCAGTTTCTATGAGTTACATTGGTCCCTTGGGAGGTGTTGGTGCCACCCGCAGGGCCGTTCGGGGGCTGTTCGACGTTTTCACCCTCTAACGCCATGTTTTTAAGACCATGTCTATAAATAAACAAATTATCGTTGTATTCTCAAACCGAGAGTCTCGCGGTTGCGCAATCAGTTCTTACGAGTTATATTGGTCCCGTAAGAGGTGTTGGGGCCACCCACGGGGCCATTCGGGGGTTGTTTCAAGTTTTCACCCTATAACACCTTGTTTTTATGCCTTAGTCTAGAAATATGCAAATTATCATCGTTTTCTCAAACCGGGAGACCCGCGACTGCGCGGTTAGTTCCTACGAGTTACATTAGTCCCTTGGGAGGTGTTGGTGCCATCCACGGGGCGGTTCGGGGGATATTCGGGGTTTTCACCCTCTAACGCCATGTTTTAAAGCCAAATTCTAGATATATGCAAATTACCGTCATATTCTCAAACTGAGAGACCCGCGAATGTGGGGTCAGTTCCTACGAGTTACATTGATCCCGTGGGTGGTGTTGGTGCCACCCAAGGGGCCGTTGGGGGGTTGTTTCTAGTTTTCTCCCTCTAATGCCATGTTTTGCTTCAGTCTAGTAATATGCAAATTACCGTCGTATACTTAAACCGTGAGGGTTGGGGCTGCGCGATCAGTTTCTATGACTTACATTGGTCCCGTGGGAGGTGTTGGTGCCTACCACGGGGTCGTTCGGGTGTCGTTTCAAGTTTTTAACCTCTAACGCCATTTTTATGCCCAAATCTAGATGTATGCAAATTACAATCGTATTCTCAAACCGTGAGTTCCGCAGCAGCACTGTCAGTTTCTACGATGTACATTATTCCCGTGGGAGGTGTTGGTGCCACCCACGGGGCCATTCGGGGTCTATTCGGGGTTTTCAGACTCTAATGCCATGTTTTAAATCCTAAATCTATAAATATACAAATTATCGTTGTATTTTAAAATCATGAGTCTCACGGTTGCGCGTTCAGTTCCTACGAGTTATATTGGTCCCGTGAGAGGTGTTGGTGCCACCCACGGAGCCGTTCGGGGGTTGTTTCGAGTTTTCACCCTCTAACCCCATGTTTTTAAGCCAAAGTCTATAACTATGTAAATTTCCATCGTATTCTCAAATCGGGAGACCCACGACTGTGCGATCAATTTCTACGACTTACATTGGTCCCGTGGGAGGTGTTGGTGCCACCCACGGGGCCGTTTGGGGGTTGTTTCGAGTTTTCACCCTCTAACGCCATGTTTTTATGCCTAAGTTAAAAAATATACAAATTATCATCGTATTCTCAAACCGGGAGTTTCACGGCTACGCGGTCATATCCTACGAGTTATATTGGTTCCGTGAGAGGTGTTGGTGCCACCCACGGAGCCGTTTGAGGGTTGTTTTGAGTTTTCACTCTCTAACGCCATGTTTTTAAGCCTAAGTCTAGAAGTATGCAAATTATCGTCATATTCTCAAACCCGAAGACCCGCGACTGCGCGCTCAGTTTCTACGAGTTACATTGGTCTCGTGGGATAGGGGCGGCAATTCGAGTTAATCGTGTCATTTTTGAGTCGCGTTGATTTTAATTTAAGTATAAGTTTTAGGTACTTTTAAATCTACACAAGCTAATCATGTCAAGTTCAGGTCATGTTCGGGTTATTACCATAAACGGGTTATTGTGTAAAAAATTGTCAGTCCTTCCGTCAGAGGTGTTGATGCCACCCACGGGTCCGTTCGGCGGCTATTCGAGGTTTTCACCCTCTAACGCCATGTTTTTAAACCTAAGTATAGATATATGCAAATTACCATCGTATTCTCAAACCGAGAGACCCGCGACTGTGGGGTTAGTCCGTACGAGTTACATTTGTCCCGTGGAAGGGGTTGGTGCCACCCACGGGGCCGCTCGGGGGTTGTTTCGAGTTTTCACCCTCTAATGCCATATTTTTATGCCTAAGTCTTGAAATATGCAAATTACCCTTGTATTCTCAAACCGGGAGGGTCGTGGCTTTACGGTCAGTTTCTACGATTTACATTGGTGCCGTGGGAGGTGTTGGTGCCACCCACGGCACCGTTCGGGGGTTATTTCGATTTTTCACCCTCTAACGCCATGTTTTTATGCCTAAGTGTAGAAATATACAAATTACCATCGTATTGTCAAATTGGGAGTGCCGCGGCTGCGCGGTTAGTTCCTACGAGTTGTATTGGTCCCGTGGGAGGTGTTGGTGCCACCCACGGGGCCTTTCCGGGGCTGTTCGGGGTTTTCACCCTCTCACATCATGTTTTTAAGCCTTTGTCTATAAATAAACAAATTATCATCATATTCTCAAATTGGGATCCTCACGGCGGCGGGGTCAGTTCCTACCAGTTATATTGGTCCCGTGAGAGGTGATGGTGCCACCCACGGAGCGGTTCGGGGGTTATTTCGAGTTTTCACCCTCTAATGCCATGTTTTTAAGAATAGGTCTAGAAGTATGCAAATTACCGTCGTATTCTCAAATCGGGAGACCCGCGACTGCGCGGTGAGTTCCTACGAGTTACATTGGTCCCGTGGGAGGCGTTGGTGCCACCCGCGAGGCCGTTGGGGTGTTGTTTCTAGTTTTCACCCTCTAACGCCATGTTTTTAAGCCTAAGTTTATAAAAATACAAATTATCATCATATTCTCAAACTGGGAGTCTCGCGGCTGCGCGGTCAGTTCCTACGAGTTATATTGGTCCCGTGAGAGGTGTTGGTGCCACGCACAGAGCCGTTCGGGGGTTGTTTCGAGTTTTCACCCTCTAACGCCATGTTTTTAAGCCTATGTATAAATATATTAAAATTACCATCGTATTCTCAAACCGGGAGACCCACGACTGCGCGGTCAGTTTCTACGAGTTACATTGGTCCCTTGGGAAGTTTTTGTGCCACCCGCGGGGGCCGTTCGGGAGTTGTTTGGGGTTTTCACCCTCTAACGCCATGTTTTTAGGACTATGTCTATAAATATACAAATTATCATCCTATTCTCAAACCGAGAGTCTCACGGCTGTGCGATCAGTTCTTACGAGTTATATTGGTCCCGTGAGAGGTGTTGGTGCCACCCACGTGGCCGTTCGGGTGTTGTTTCAAGTTTTCACCCTCTAACGCCATGTCTTTATGCCTTAGTCTTAAAATATGCAAATTATCATCGTATTCTCAAACCGAGAGTGCCTCGTCTATGCGATCAGTTCCTACGAGTTACATTGGTCCCGTGGGAGGTGTTGGTGCCGCCCACGGGACTGTTCGGGGGTTGTTTCGAGTTTTCACCCTCTAACACCGTGTTTTTATGCCTAAATCTATAAATATACAAATTATCATCGTATTCTCAAACCGGGAGACCCGCGATTGCGCGGTCAGTTCCTACGAGTTACATTAGTCCCTTGGGAGGTGTTGGTGCCATCCACGGGGCGGTTTGAGGGCTATTCGGGGTTTTCACCCTCTAACGCCATGTTTTAAAGCCTAATTCTAGATATATGCAAATTACAGTCGTATTCTCAAACTGAGAGACCCGCGAATGTGGAGTTACATTGATCCCGTGGGAGGTGTTGGTGCCACCCACGGGGCCGTTCGGGGGTTGTTTCTAGTTTTCACCCTCTAATGCCATGTTTGGCTTCAGTCTAAAAATATGTAAATTAATGTCGTATACTCAAACCGCGAGGGTCGCGACTACACGGTCAGTTTCTACAACTTACATTGGTCCCGTGGGAGGTGTTGGTGCCACCCAAGGGGGCCGTTCGGGGGTTGTTTCGTGTTTTTAACCTCTAACGCCATTTTTTATGCCTAAATCTTGATGTATGCAAATTACAATCGTATTCTCAAACCGGGAGTTCCACAGTAGCACTGTCAGTTCCTACAAGGTGCATTGTTCCTGTGGGAGGTGTTGGTGCCACCCACGGGGCCGTTCGGGGTCTGTTCGGGGTTTTCAGACTCTAACCCCATGTTTTTAAGCTTAAATCTATAAATATACAAACTATCGTCGTATTTTAAAATCAGGAGTCTCACGGCTGCGCGGTCAGTTCCTACGAGTTATATTGGTCCCGTGAGAGGTGTTGGTGCTACCCACGGAGCCGTTCGGGGGTTGTTTCGAGTTTTCACCCTCTAACGCCACGTTTTTAAGCCAAACTCTAGAACTATGTAAATTACCATCATATTCTCAAATCGGGAGACCCACGACTGCGCGGTCAGTTTCTACGAGTTACATTGGTCCCGTGGGAGGTGTTGGTGCCACCCACGGGGCCGTTTGGGGGTTGTTTCGAGTTTTCACCCTCTAACGCCATGTTTTTAAGCCTAAGTCTAAAAATATACAAATTATCATCGTATTCTCAAATCGGGAGTCTCAGGGCTACGCGGTCATATCCTACGAGTTATATTGGTCCCGTGAGATGTGTTGGTGCCACCCACGGAGCCTTTCGAGGTTTGTTTTGAGTTTTCACCCTCTAACGCCATGTTTTTAAGCCTAAGTCTAGAACTATGCAAATTATTGTCGTATTCTCAAACCGGAAGACCCGTGATTGCGCGGTCTGTTTGTACTAGTTACATTGGTCCAGTGGGATAGGGGCGGCAATTCGGGTTAATCGTGTCATTTTCGAGTCGCGTTGATTTTAATTTAAGTATAAGTTTTAGGTACTTTTAAATCTACACAATCTAATCATGTCAAGTTCGGGTCATGTTCGAGTTATTACCATAAACGGGTTATCGTGTAAAAAATTGCCAGTCCTACCGTCGGAGGTGTTGGTGCCACCCACGGGGCCATTCGGGGGTTATTCGAGGTTTTCACCCTCTAACGCCATGTTTTTAAACCTAAGTCTAGATATATGCAAATTACCATTGTATTCTCAAATCGAGAGACCCGCGACTGCGGGGTTAGTTCGTACGAGTTACATTTGTCCCGTGGAAGGTGTTGGTGCCACCCACGGGGCCGCTCGGGGGTTGTTTCGAGTTTTCACCCTCTAATGCCATATTTTTATGCATAAGTCTTGAAATATGCAAAGTACCCTTGTATTCTCAAACTGGGAGGGTCGTGGCATTGCGTTCAGTTTCTACGATTTACATTGGTGCCGTGGGAGGTGTTGGTGCCACCCACGGCGCCGTTCGGGGGTTATTTCGATTTTTCACCCTCTAACGCCATGTTTTTATGCCTAAGTGTAGAAATATTCAAATTACCATCGTATTGTCAAATTGGGAGTGCCGCGGATGCGCGGTCAAGACCTACGAGTTGTATTGGTCCCGTGGGAGGTGTTGGTGCCACCCACGGGGCCTTTCGGGGGCTGTTCGGGGTTTTCACACTCTCACATCATGTTTTTAAGCCTTTGTTTATAAATAAACAAATTATCATCATATTCTCAAATCGGGATCCTCACGGCGGCGGGGTCAGTTCCTACCAGTTATACTGGTACCGTGAGAGGTGATGGTGCCACCCACGGAGCGGTTCCGGGGTTATTTCGAGTTTTCACCCTCTAATGCCATGTTTTTAAGCCTAGGTCTAGAAGTATGCAAATTACCGTCGTATTCTTAAATCGGGAGACCCGCGACTGCGCGGTGAGTTCCTACGAGTTTCATTGGTCCCGTGGGAGGTGTTGGTGCCACCCGCGAGGCCGTTGGGAGGTTGTTTCTAGTTTTCACCCTCTAACGCCATGTTTTTAAGCCTAAGTTTATAAATATACAAATTATCATCATATTCTCAAACTGGGAGTCTCGCGGCTGCGCGATCAGTTTCTACGAGTTATATTGGTCTCATGAGAGGTGTTGGTGCCACCCACAGAGCCGTTCGGGGGTTGTTTCGAGTTTTCACCCTCTAACGCCATGTTTTTAAGCCTAAGTCTAAATATATTAAAATTACCATCGTATTCTCAAACCGGGAGACCCACGACTGCGCGGTCAGTTTCTACGAGTTACATTGGTCCCTTGGGAAGTGTTGGTGCGACCCGCGGGGGCCGTTCTAGGGTTGTTTGGGGTTTTCACCCTCTAACACCATGTTTTTAAGACAATGTCTATAAATATACAAATTATCGTCGTATTCTCAAACCGAGAGTCTCGCGGCTGCGCGATCAGTTCTTACGAGTTATATTGGTCCCGTGAGAGGTGTTGGTGCCACCCACGTGGCCGTTCGGGGGTTGTTTCAAGTTTTCACCCTCTAACGCCATGTTTTTATGCCTTAGTCTTAAAATATGCAAATTATCATCGTATTCTCAAACTGAGAGTGCCTCGGCTGTGCGATCAGGTCCTACGAGTTACATTGGTCCCGTGGGAGGTGTTGGTGCCGCCCACGGGACTGTTCAGGGGTTGATTCGAGTTTTCACCCTCTAACACCGTGTTTTTATGACTAAGTCTAGAAATATGCAAATTCTAATCGTATTCTCAAACCGGGAGACCCGCGATTGCGCGGTCAGTTCCTACGAGTTACATTAGTCCCTTGGGAGGTGTTGGTGCCATCCACGGGGCGGTTCGAGGGCTATTCGGTGTTTTCACCCTCTAACGCCATGTTTTAAAGCCTAATTCTAGATATATGCAAATTACAGTTTTATTCTCAAATTGAGAGACCCGCGAATGTGGGGTTAGATTGATCCCGTGGGAGGTGTTGGTGCCACCCACGGGTCCATTCGGGGGTTATTTCTAGTTTTCACCCTCTAATGCCATGTTTGGCTTCAGTCTAGAAATATGTAAATTACTGTCGTATACTCAAACCGCGAGGGTCGCGGCTGCACGGTTAGTTTCTACAACTTACATTGGTCCCGTGGGAGGTGTTGGTGCCACCCACGGGGGCCGTTCGGGGGTTGTTTCGAGTTTTTAACCTCTAACGCCATTTTTTTATGCGTAAATCTTGATGTATGCAAATTACAATCGTATTCTCAAACCGGGAGTTCCACAGTAGCATTGTCAGTTCCTACGAGGTGCATTGTTCCTGTGGGAGGTGTTGGTTCCACCCACGGGGCCGTTCGGGGTCTGTTCGGGGTTTTCAGACTCTAACGCCATGTTTTTAAGCCTAAATTTATAAATATACAAATTATCGTCGTATTTTAAAATCAGGAGTCTCACGGTTGCGTGGTCAGTTCCTACGAGTTATATTGGTCCCGTGAGAGGTGTTGGTGCCACCAACGGTGCCGTTTGGGGGTTGTTTCGAGTTTTCACCCTCTAACGCCATGTGTTTTCACCCTCTAACGCAATGTTTTTATGCCTAAGTCTAAAAATTGACAAATTATCATCGTATTCTCAAACCGAGAGTCTCACGGCTACGCGGTCATATCCTACGAGTTATATTGGTCCCGTGAGATGTGCTGGTGCCACCCACGGAGCCGTTCGAGTGTTGTTTTGAGTTTTCACCCTCTAACGCCATGTTTTTAAGCCTAAGTCTAGAATTATGCAAATTATTGTCGTATTCTCAAACCAGAAGACCCGCGACTGCGCGGTCAGTTTCTACGAGTTACATTGGTCCCGTGGGATAGGGGCGGCAATTCGGGTTAATCGTGTCATTTTCGAGTCGCGTTGATTTTAATTTAAGTATAAGTTTTAGGTACTTTTGAATCTACACAAGCTGATCGTGTCAAGTTCGGGTCATGTTCGGGTTATTACCATAAACGAGTTATCGTGCCAAAAATTGCCAGTCCTACCGTCGGAGGTGTTGGTGCGACCCACGTGGCCGTTCGGGGGTTGTTCTAGGTTTTCACCCTCTAACGCAATGTTTTTAAGCCCAAGTCTATATATATACAAATTACCATTGTATTCTCAAATCGGGAGACCCGCGACTGTGGGGTTAGATCGTACGAGTTACATTTGTCCCGTGGAAGGTGTTGGTGTCATCCACGGGGTCGCTCGGGGGTTGTTTCGAGTTTTCACCCTCTAATGCCATATTTTTATGCCTAAGTCTTGAAATATGCAAATTACCATTGTATTCTCAAACCGGGAGGGTCGTGGCTTTGCGGTCAGTTTCTACGATTTACATTGGTGCCGTGGGAGGTGTTGGTGCCACCCACGGGGCCATTCGGGGGTTATTTCGATTTTTCACCCTCTAACGCCATGTTTTTATGCCTAAGTAAAGAAATATGCAAATTGCCATCGTATTGTCAAATTGGGAGTGCCGCGGCTGCGCGGTCAATTCCTACGAGTTGTATTGGTCCCGTGGGAGGTGTTGGTGCCACCCACGAGGTCTTTCGAGGGCTGTTCGGGGTTTTCACCCTCTCACATCATGTTTTTAAGCCTTTGTCAATAAATATACAAATTATCATCATATTCTCAAATCGGGACGTTCACGACGGCGGGGTCAGTTCATACCAGTTATATTGGTCCCGTGAGAGGTTATGGAGCCACCCACGGAGCCATTCGGGGTTTATTTAGAGTTTTCTCCCTCTAATGCCATGTTTTTAAGCCTAAGTCTAGAATTATGCCAATTATCATCGTATTCTCAAATCGGGAGACCCGCGACTGCGCGGTCAGTTCCTACGAGTTACATTGGTCCCGTGGGAGGTGTTGGTGCCACCCATGGGGCCGTTCGGGGGATGTTCAGGGTTTTCACCCTCTAACGCCATGTTTTTAACCCTAAGTTTATAAATATACAAATTATCATCATATTCTCAAACTGGGAGTCTCGCGGTTGCGCGGTCAGTTCCTACCAGTTATATTGGTCCCGTGAGAGGTGTTGGTGCCACCCACAGAGCCGTTCGGGGGTTGTTTCGAGTTTTCAACCTCTAACGCCATGTTTTTAAGCCTAAGTCTAAATATATTCAAATTTCCATAGTATTCTCAAATCGGGAGACCCACGACTGCGCCGTCAGTTTCTACGAGTTACATTGGTCCCTTGGGAGGTGTTGGTGCCACCCGCGGGGCCGTTCGGAGGTTGTTTGTCGTTTTCACCCTCTAACGCCATGTTTTTAAGACTATGTCTATAAATTTACAAATTATTGTCGTATTCTCAAACCGAGAGTCTCGCGGCTGCGCGATCAGTTCTTACGAGTTATATTGGTACCGTGAGAGGTGTTGGTGCCACCCACGGGGCCGTTCCGGGGTTGTTTCAAGTTTTCACCCTCTAACACCATGTATTTATGCCTTAGTCTTTAAATATGCAAATTATCATCGTATTCTCAAACCGAGAGTGCATCGGTTGTGCGGTCAGTTCCTACGAGTTACATTGGTCCCGTGGGAGGTGTTGGTGCCGCCCTCGGGGTTGTTCGGGGGTTGTTTCGAGTTTTCACCCTCTAACACCGTGTTTTTATGCCTAAGTCTAGAAATATGCAAATTATCATCCTATTCTCAAACCGGGAGACCCGCTACTGCGCGGTTAGTTCCTACGAGTTACATTAGTCCCTTGGGAGGTGTTGGTGCCATCCACGGGGCGGTTCGGGGGCTATTCGCGGTTTTCACACTCTAACGCCATGTTTTAAAGCCTAATTCTAGATATATGCAAATTACCGTCATATTCTCAAACTGAGAGACCCGCGAATGTGGGGTCAGTTCCTACGAGTTACATTGATACCGTGGGAGGTGTTGGTGCCACCCACGGGGCCGTTGGGGGGGCTGTTTCTAGTTTTCACCCTCTAATGCCATGTTTTGCTTCAGTCTAGAAATATGCAAATTTGCATCGTATACTCAAACCGCGAGGGTCACGGCTGTGCGGTCAGTTTCTAAGACTTACATTGGTCCCGTGGGAGGTGTTGGTGCCACCCACGGGGCCGTTCGGGGGTTGTTTCGAGTTTTTAACCTCTAATGCCATTTTTTATGCCTAAATCTTGACGTATGCAAATTACAATTGTATTCTCAAACCGGGAGTTCCGCAGTAGCAATGTCAGTTCTTATGAGGTGCATTGTTCCCGTGGGAGGTGTTGGTGCCACCCACGGGGCAGTTCGGGCTCTGTTCGGGGTTTTTAGACTCTAACGCCATATTTCAAATCCTAAATCTATAAATATACAAATTATCGTCGTATTTTAATATCAGGAGTCTCACGGCTGCGCGGTCAGTTCCTACGAGTTATATTGGTCCCGTGAGAGGTGTTGGTGCCACCCACGGAGCCGTTCGGGGGTTGTTTCGAGTTTTCACCCTCTAACGCCATGTTTTTAAGCCAAACTCTATAACTATGTAAATTACCATCATATTCTCAAATCGGGAGACCCACGAGTGCGCGGTCAGTTTCTACGAGTTACATTGGTCCCGTGGGAGGTGTTGGTGCCACCCACGAGGCCGTTTGGGGGTTGTTTCGAGTTTTCACCCTCTAACGCCATGTTTTTATGCCTAAGTCTAAAAATATACAAATTATCATCGTATTCTCAAATCGGGAGTCTCACGGCTACGCGATCATATCCTACGAGTTATATTGGTCCCGTGAGATGTGCTGGTGCCACCCACGGAGCCGTTCGAGGTTTGTTTTGAGTTTTCACCCTCTAACGCCATGTTTTTAAGCCTAAGTCTAGAACTATGCAAATTATTGTCGTATTTTCAAACCGGAAGACCCGCGACTGCGCGGTCAGTTTCTACGAGTTACATTGGTCCCGTGGGATAGGGGCGGCAATTCGGGTTAATCGTGTCATTTTCGAGTTGCGTTGTTTTTAATTTAAGTATAAGTTTTAGGTACTTTTAAATCTACACAAGCTAATTGTTTCAAGTTCGGTTCATGTTCGGGTTATTACCATAAACGGGTTATCGTGTAAAAAATTGCCAGTCCTACCGTCGGAGGTGTTGGTCCACCCACGGGGCCGTTCGGGGGCTATTCGAGGTTTTCACCCTCTAACGCCATGTTTTTAAGCCTAAGTCTAGATATATGCAAATTACCATCGTATTCTCAAACCGGGAGACCCGCGACTGTGGGGTTAGTTCGTACGAGTTATATTTATCCCGTGGAAGGTGTTGGTGCCACCCACGGGCCCGCTCGGGGGTTATTTCGAGTTTTCACCGTCTAATGCCATATTTTTATGCCTAAGTCTTGAAATATGCAAATTACCATTGTATTCTCAAACCGGGAGGGTCGTGGCTTTGCGGTCAGTTTCTAC
This sequence comes from Sambucus nigra, assembly GCA_949130495.1. Classification (NCBI taxonomy): domain Eukaryota; kingdom Viridiplantae; phylum Streptophyta; class Magnoliopsida; order Dipsacales; family Adoxaceae; genus Sambucus; species Sambucus nigra. Next base: position 182,770,385 of record OX422207.1, read on the forward strand.
GATTTACATTGGTGCCGTGGGAGGTGTTGGTGCCACCCACGGTGCCGTTCGGGGGTTATTTCAATTTTTCACCCTCTAACGCCATGTTTTTATGCCTAAGTCTAGAAATATGCAAATTACCGTCGTATTGTCAAATTGGGAGTGCCGCGGCTGCGCGGTCAGTTCCTACGAGGTGTATTGGTCCCGTGGAAGGTGTTGGTGCCACCCACGGGGCCTTTCGAGGGCTGTTCGGGGTTTTCACCCTCTCACATCATGTTTTTTAGCCTTTGTCTATTAATATACAAATTATCATCATATTCTCAAATCGGGACCCTCACGACGGCGGGGTCAGTTCCTACCAGTTATATTGGTCCCGTGAGAGGTGATGGTGCCACCCACGGAGCCATTCGGAGGTTATTTCGAGTTTTCACCCTCTAATGCCATGTTTTAAGCCTAAGTCTAGAAGTATGCCAATTACCGTCATATTCTCAAATCGGGAGACCCGCGACTGCGCGGTCAGTTCCTACGAGTTACATTGGTTCCGTGGGAGGTGTTGGTGCCACCCATTGGGCCGTTCGGGGGCTGTTCAGGGTTTTCACCCTCTAACGCCATGTTTTTAACCCTAAGTTTATAAATATACAAATTATCATCGTATTCTCAAACTGGGACTCTCGCGGCTGCGCGGTCAGTTCCTATGAGTTATATTGGTCCCGTGAGAGGTGTTGGTGCCACCCACAGAGCCGTTCGGAGGTTGTTTTGAGTTTTCACCATCTAACGCCATGTTTTTAAGCCTAAGTCTAAATATGTTCAAATTACCATCGTATTCTCAAACCGGGAGACCCACGACTGCGCGTTCAGTTTGTACGAGTTACATTGGTCCCTTGGGAGGTGTTGGTGCCACCCGCGGGGCCGTTCGGGGGTTGTTTGGGGTTTTCACCCTCTGACGCCATGTTTTTAAGACTATGTCTATAAATATACAAATTATCGTCTTTTTCTCAAACCGATAGTCTCGCGGCTGGGCGATCAATTCTTACGAGTTATATTGGTCCCGTGAGAGGTGTTGGTGCCACCCATGGGGCCGTTCGGGGGTTGTTTCAAGTTTTCACCCTCTAACGCCATGTTTTTATGCCTTAGTCTTGAAATATTCAAATTATCCTCGTATTCTCAAACCGAGAGTACCTCGACTGTGCGGTCAGTTCCTACGAGTTACATTGGTCCCGTGGGAGGTGTTTGTGCCGCCCATGGGGCTGTTCGTGGGTTGTTTCGAGTTTTCGCCCTCTAACACCGTGTTTTTATGCCTAAGTCTATAAATATGCAAATTATCATCGTATTCTCAAACGGGGAGACACGCGACTGCGCGGTCAGTTCCTACGAGTTACATTAGTCCCTTGGGAGGTGATGGTGCCATCCACAGGGCGGTTCGGGGGCTATTCGGGGTTTTCACCCTCTAACGCCATGTTTTAAATCCTAATTCTAGATATATACAAATTACCGTCGTATTCTCAAACTGAGAGACCCGCGAATGTGGGGTCAGCTCCTACGAGTTACATTGATCCCGTGGGAGGTGTTGGTGCCACCCACGGGGCCGTTGGGGGGTTGTTTCTAGTTTTCACCCTCTAATGCCATGTTTTTCTTCAGTCTAGAAATATGCAAATTACCGTCGTATACTCAAACCACGAGGGTCGCGGCTGTTCGGCCAGTTTCTATGACTTACATTGGTCCTGTGGGAGGTGTTGGTGCCACCCACGGGGCCGTTCGGGGGTTGTTTCGAGTTTTCAACCTCTAACGCCATTTTTTATGCCTAAATCTAGATGTATGCAAATTACAATTGTATTCTCAAACCGGGAGTTCCGCAGCAGCACTGTCAGTTCCTACGAGGTACATTGTTCCCGCGGGAGGTGTTGGTGCCACCCACGGGGCTGTTCGGGGTCTGTCGAGGGTTTTCAGACTCTAACGCCATGTTTTTAAGCCTAAATTTATAAATATACAAATTATCGTCGCATTTTAAAATCAGGAGTCTCACGGCTGCGCGGTCAGTTCTGACGAGTTATATTGGTCCCGTGAGAGGTGTTTGTGCCACCCACGGGGCCGTTCGGGGGTTGTTTCGAGTTTTCACCCTCTAACGCAATGTTTTTAAGCCAAAGTCTAGAACTATGTAAATTACCATCGTATTCTCAAATCGGGAGACCCACGACTGCGCGGTCAGTTTCTACGAGTTACATTGGTCCCGTGGGAGGTGTTGGTGCCACCCACGGGGCCATTTGGGGGTTGTTTCGAGTTTTCTCCCTCTAACGCCATGTTTTTATCCCTAAGTCTAAAAATATACAAATTATCATCGTATTCTCAAACAGGGAGTCTCACGGCTGCGCGGGCATATCCTACGAGTTATATTGGTCCCGTGAGAGGTGTTGGTGCCACCCACAGAGCCGTTCGAGGGGTTATTTTTAGTTTTCACCCTCTAACGCCATGTTTTTAAGCCTAAATCTAGAAGTATGAAAATTACCATCGTATTCTCAAACCGGAAGACTCGCGATTGCGCGGTCGATTTCTACTAGTTACATTGGTCCCGTGGGATAGGGGCGGCAATTCGGGTTAATCGTGTCATTTTCGAGTCGCGTTGATTTTAATTTAAGTATAAGTTTTAGGTACTTTTAAATCTACACTAGCTAATCGTTTCAAGTTCGTTTCATGTTCGGGTCATTGCCATAAACGGGTTATCGTGTCAAAAAGTCCCAATCCTACCGTCGGAGGTGTCGGTGCCACCCACGGGGCCGTTGGGGGGTTGTTCGAGGTTTTCACCCTCTAACGCCATGTTTTTAAGCCTAAGTCTAGATATATGCAAATTACCATCGTATTCTCAAACCGGGAGACCCGCGACTATGGGGTTAGTTCGTACGAGTTACATTTGTCCCGTGGAAGGTGTTCGTGCCACCCACGGGGCCGGTCGGGGGTTGTTTCGAGTTTTCAACCTCAAACACCATATTTGTATGCCTAAGTCTTGAAATATACAAATTACCGTTGTATTCTCAAACCGGGAGGGTCGTGGCCTTGCGGTCAGTTTCTACGATTTACATTGGTGCCGTGGGAGGTGTTGGTGCCACCCACAGGACCGTTCGGGGGTTATTTCAATTTTTAACCCTCTAACGCCATGTTTTTATGCCTATGTCTAGAAATATTTAAATTACCGTCGTATTGTCAAATTAGGAGTGTTGCGGCTGCGCGGTCAGTTCCTACGAGTTGTATTGGTCCCGTGGGAGGTGTTGGTGCCACCCATGGGGCCTTTCGAGGGCTGTTCGGGGTTTTCACCCTCTCACGTCATGTTTCTAAGCCTCTGTCTATAAATATACAAATTATTATCATATTCTCAAATCGGGACCCTCACGACGGCAGGGTCAGTTCCTACCAGTTATATTGGTCCCGTGAGAGGTGATGGTGCCACCCACGGAGCCATTCGGCGGTTATTTCGAGTTTTCACCCTCTAATGCCATGTTTTTAAGCCTAAGTCTAGAAGTATGCAAATTATCTACTTATTCTCAAATCGGGAGACCCACGACTGCGCGGTTAGTTCCTACGAGTAACATTGGTCCTGTGGGAGGTGTTGGTGCCACCCATGGGGCAGTTCGGGGGCTATTCAGGGTTTTCACCCTCTAACGCCATGTTTTTAAGCCTAAGTTTATAAATATACAAATTATCATCGTATTCTCAAACTGGGAGTCTCGCGGCTGCGCGGTCAGTTCCTACGAGTTATATTTGTCCCGTGAGAGGTGTTGGTGCCACCCACAGAGCCGTTCGGGGCTTGTTTCGATTTTTCACCCTTTAACGCCATGTTTTTAAGCCTAAGTCTAAATATATTAAAATTACCTTCATATTCTCAAGTCGGGAAATCCACGATTGCGCAGTCAGTTTCTACGAGTTACATTGGTCCCTTGGGAGGTGTTGGTGCCACCCGCGGGGCCGTTCGGGGGCTGTTCGGGATTTTCACCCTCTAACGCCATGTTTTTAAGCCTATGTCTATAAATATACAAATTATTCTCGTATTCTAAAATCGGGAGTCTTGCGGCTGCGCGATCAGTTCTTACGAGTTATATTGGTCCCGTGAGAGGTGTTGGTCCCACCCACGGGCCCGTTCGGGGGTTTTTTCGAGTTTCACCCTCTAACGCCATATTTTTATGCCTTAGTCTAGAAATATGAAAATTATCATTGTATTCTCAAACCGAGAGTGTTGCGGCTATGCGGTCAGTTCCTACGAGTTACTTTGGTCCCGTGGGAGGTGTTGGTGCCACCTACGGGGCTGTTCGGGGGCTGTTCAGGGTTTTCTCCCTCTAACGCCATGTTTTTAAGACTATGTATATAAATATACAAATTATGATCGTATTCTCAAATCAGGAGTCTCCCTGATGCGCGGTCGGGGGTTATTTTATTGGTCCCATGAGTGGTGTTGGTGCCACCCATGGAGCTGTTCGGGGGTTGTTTCGAGTTTTCACCATCTAACGCCATGTTTTTAAGACTAAGTCTAGAAATATGATAATTACCGTTGTATTCTCAAACCGGGAGACCCACGACTGTGTAGTCAGTTTCTACGAGTTACATTGGTCCCGTGGGAGGTGTTGGTGCCACCCACGGGGCTATTCGGGGGTTGTTTCGAGTTTTCACCCTCTAACGCCATGTTTTATGCCTAAGTCTAGAAATATGAAAATTATCATCATATTCTCAAATTGGGAGTTCCACGGCTGCGCGGTCAGTTCCTACGAGTTACATTAGTCCCGTGGGAGGTGTTGGTGCCATCCACGGGGCGGTTGGGGGGCTTTTGGGGTTTGCAGCCTCTAACGCCATGTTTTAAACCCTAATTCTTGATATATGCAAATTACCATCGTATTCTCTAACCGGGAGACCCACGAATGTGGGGTCAGTTCGTACGAGTTACATTGATCCCGTGGGAGGTGTTGGTGCCACCCACGGGGCCATTCGGGGGTTGTTTCTAGTTTTCACCCTCTAATGCCATGTTTCGGTTAAGTCTAGAAATATGCAAATTACCTTCGTATACTCAAACCGGGAGGGTCGTGGCTGCGCGATCAGTTTCTACGAGTTACATTGGTCCCGTGGAAGGTGTTGGTGCCACCCACGGGGCCGTTCGGGGACTGTTTCCAGTTTTCACCCTCTAATGCCATGTTTCGGTTAAGTCTAGAAATATGCAAATTACCGTCGTATACTCAAACCGGGTGTGCCGCAGCAGCGCAGTCAGTTCCTATGAGGTACATTGTTCCGGTGGGAGGTGTTGGTGCCACCCATGGGGTCGTACGGGGGCTGTTCGGGCTTTTCAGACTCTAACGCCATATTTTTAAACCTAAGTCTATAAATATATAAATTATCGTCGTATTTTCAAATCGGGAGTCTCACGGCTGCGCGGTCAGTTCCTACGAGTTATATTGGTCCCGTGAGAGGTGTTGGTGCCACCCACGGAGCCGTTCGGGGGTTGTTTTGAGTTTTCACCCTCTAACGCCATGTTTTTAGGCCTAAGTCTAGTAATATGTAAATTACCATCGTATTCTCAAATTGGGAGACCCGCGACTGCGCGGTCAGTATCTACGAGTTACATTATTCTCGTGGGAGGTGTTGGTGCCACCCACGGGGCAGTTCAGGGGTTGTTTCGAGTTTTCACTCTCTAACGCAATGTTTTTATGCCTAAGTCTAAAAATATACAAATTATCATCGTATTCTCAAGTCGGGAGTCTCACGGCTGCGCAGTCAGTTCCTACGAGTTATATTGGTCCCGTGAGAGGTGTTGGTGCCACCCACGGATCCGTTCGAGCGTTGTTTTGAGTTTTCACTCTCTAACGCCATGTTTTTAAGCCTAAGTCTAAACGTAAGCAAATTATCATCATATTCTCAAATCGGAAGACCCGCGACTGCGCGGTCAGTTCCTACAAGTTACATTGGTCCCATAAGAGGTGTTGGTTCCACCCACGGGGCCGCTAGGGGGCTGTTCGGGGTTTTCACCCTCTAACGCCATATTTTTAAGCCTATGTCTAGATATATGTAAATTACCATTGTATTCTCAAACCGGGAGACCCGTGACTATAGGGTTAGTTCCTACGAGTTACATTTGTCCCATGGGAGGTGTTGGTGCCACCCACGGGGCTGCTCGGAGGTTGTTTCAAGTTTTCACCCTCAAACGCCATATTTTTATGCCTAAGTCTTGAAATATGAAAATTATCGTTGAATTCTCAAACCGGGAGGGTCGTAGATGTGCGGTTAGTTTCTACGAGTTACATTGGTGCCGTGGGAGGTGTTGGTGCCACCCACGGGGCTGTTTGAGGGTTATTTCGAGTTTTCACCCTCTAACATAATTTTTTTATTCCTAAGCCTAAAAATTTGTAAATTACCATTGTATTGTCAAACCGGGAGTGTCGGGACTGCGGGGTCAGTTCCTACGAGTTATATTGGTCCCGTGAGAGGTGTTGGTTCAACCCACGGAGCCGTTCGGGGGTTATTTCTAGTTTTCACCCTATATCGCCATGTTTTTAAGCCTATGTCTAGAAGTATGTAAATTACCATCGTATTCTCAAACCGAGGGACCCGCGACTGCGTGGTTTGTTCCTACGAGTTACATTGGTCCCGTGGGAGGTGTTGGTGCCACCCACGGGGCCGTTCGGCAGCTGTTCGGGGTTTTCCCCCTCTAATGTCATGTTTTTAAGCCTAAGTCTATAAATATACAAATTATCATTGTATTCTCAAATTAGGAGTCTCGCGGCTGCCCGGTCAGTTCCTACGAGTTATATTGGTCCCGTGAGAGGTGTTGGTGCCACCCACGGAGCCGTTCGGGGGTTGTTTTGAGTTTTCACCCTCTAACGCCATGTTTTTAAGGCTAAGTCTAGATATATTCAAATTACCATCGTATTTTGAAACCGGGAGACCCGCGACTGCGTGGTCAATTTTCAAGAGTTACATTGGTCCCTTGGGAGGTGTTGGTACCACCCGCGGGGCCGTTCGAGGGTTGTTTGGGGTTTTTACCCTCTAATGCCATGTTTTTAAGCCTAAGTCTAAAAATATGAAATTATCATCGTATTTTCAAATCGGGAGTCCCGCGGCTGTGGGGTTAGTTCCTACGCGTTACATCGGTCCAGTGGGAGGTGTTGGTGCCACCCACGGGGCCGTTCGGGGGTTGTTTCATGTTTTCAGCCTTAAACCCCATGTTTTCAACCTAAGTCAAGAAATATGCAAATTACCTCTGTATTCTCAAACCGGGAGTCCCAGGGCTGCGTGGTCAGTTCTTACGAGTAACATTGGTTCCGTGGGAGGTGTTTGTGCCACCCACGGGGACGTTCGGGGGCTATTTCGAGTTTTCACCCTCTAACGTCATGTTTTTAAGCGTAAGTCTAGAAATATACAAATTACCATCTTATACTCAAACCGGGAGGGTCACGGCTGCGCGGTCAATTTGTACGAGTTACATTGGTCCCGTGGGAGGTGTCGGTGCCACCCACGGGGCCGTTCGGGGATGGTTTCGAGTTTTTACCCTCTAATGCCATGTTTTTATGCCTAAATCTAGATGTATGCAAATTACCATCGTATTCTCAAATCGGGAGTGCCGCGGCAGCGCGTTCAGTTCCTACGAGGTAAATTGTTCCCGAGGGATGTGTTGGTGCCACCCACGGGCCGTTCGGGGGCTGTTCAGGGTTTTCACCCTCAAACGCCATGTTTTTAAGCCTATGTCTATAAATATACAAATTATCGTCGTATTCTCAAATCGGGAGTCTCACGACTGTGGGGTCAGTTCCTACGAGTTATATTGGTCCCGTGAGAGGTGTTGGTTCCACCCACAGAGCTTTCGGGGGTTATTTCGAGTTTTCACCCTCTAACTCCATGTTTTTAAGCCTAAGTCTAGAAGTATGCAAATTACCATCGTATTCTCAAATCGGGAGACCCGCCACTGCGTGACCAGTTCCTACGAGTTACATTGGTCCCGTGGGAGGTGTTGGTGCCACCCACGGGGCCGTTCGGGGGTTGTATGGGGTTTTCACCCTCTAACGCCATATTTTTAATCTTATGTCTAGATATATTCAAGTTACCATCGTATTCTCAAACCAAGAGACCCGTGACTATGGGGCTAGTTCCTACGAGTTACATTTGTCCCGTGGGAGGTGTTGGTGCCACCCACGGGGCCATTCGGGGGTTGTTTCGAGTTTTCACCCTCAAACGCCATATTTTTATGCCTAAGTCTTGAAATATGAAAATTACTGTTGTATTCTCAAACCGGGAGGGTCGTGGCTGTGCGGTCAGTTTCTACGAGTTACATTGGTGCCGTGGGAGGTGTTGGTGCCACCCACGGGGCCGTTTGAGGGTTGTTTCGAGTTTTCACCCTCTAACGTCATGTTTTTATTCCTAAGTCTAGAAATATGTAAATTACGGTTGTAACGTCAAACTGGGAGTGTCGCGACTGCGGGGTCAGTTCCTACCAGTTATATTGGTCCCGTGAGAGGTGTTGGTTCAACCCACGGAGCAGTTCGGGGGTTATTTCTAGTTTTCACCCTCTAACGCCATGTTTTTAAGCCTAACTCTATAAGTATGCAAATTACCATCGTATTCTCAAACCCGGAGACCCGCGACTGCGTGGTCAGTTCCTACGAGTTACACTGGTCCCGTGGGAGCTGTTGGTGCCAGCCACGGGCCGTTCGGGGGCTGTTCGGGGTTTTCACCCTCTAATGCCATATTTTTAAGCCTAAGAATATAAATATACAAATTATCATTGTATTCTCAAACTGGGAGTCTCGCGGCTGCCCAATTAGTTCCTACGAGTTATATTTGTCCCGTGAGAGGTGTTGGTGCCACCCACGGAGCCGTTCGTGGGTTGTTTCGAGTTTTCACCTTCTAACGCCATGTTTTTAAGCCTAAGTCTAGAGATATTCAAATTACCATCGTATTCTCAAACCGGGAGACCCGCAACTACGCGGTCAGTCTCTACGAGTTACATTGGTCCCTTGGGAGGTGCTGGTACCACCCGCGGGGCCGTTCGAGGGTTTTTCGGGGTTTTTACCCTCTAATGCCATGTTTTTAAGCCTAAGTCCAAAAATATGAAATTATCATCGTATTCTCAAATCGGCAGTCCCGCGGCTGTGGGGTAAGTTCCTACGCGTTACATTGGTCCAGTGGGTGGTGTTGGTGCCACCCACGGGGCCGTTCGGGGGTTGTTTCGTGTTTTCAGCCTTAAACGCCATTTTTTAAACCTAAGTCAAGAAATATGAAAATTACCTTCGTATTCTCAAACCGGGAGTCCCGCGGCTGCGTGGTCAGTTCTTACGAGTAACATTTGTCCCGTGGGAGGGGTTTGTGCCACACACGAGGACGTTCGGGTGCTGTTACGAGGTTTCACCCTCTAACGTCATGTTTTTAAGCGTAAGTCTAGAAATATTCAAATTAACATCTTATACTCAAACCGGGAGGGTCACGGCTGCGCGGTCAGTTTCTACGAGTTACATTGGTCCCGTTGGAGGTGTTGGTGCCATCCACGGGGCCGTTCGGGGATTGTTTCGATTTTTTACCCTCTAATGCCATGTTTTTATGCCTAAATCTAGATGTAAGAAAATTACCATCGTATTCTCAAATCGGGAGTGCCGCGGCAGCGCGTTCAGTTCCTACGAGGTACATTGTTCCCGAGGGATGTGTTGGTGCCACCCACGGGGTTGTTCGGGGTTTTCAAACTCTAACGCCATGTTTTTAAGTCTAAGTCTATAAATATACAAATTATCATCGTATTTTCAAATCGAGACTCTCACGGCTGCGCGGTCAGTTCCTACGAGTTATATCGGTCCCGTGAGAGGTGTTGGTGCCACCCACGGAGCCGTTCGGGGGTTGTTTTGAGTTTTCACGCTCTAACGCAATGTTTTTAAGCCTAAGTCTAGAAATATGTAAATTACCATAGTATTCTCAAATCGGGAGACCCGCGACTGCGCGGTCAGTTCTACGAGTTACATTGGTCGCGTGGGAGGTGTTGGTGCCACCCACGGGTCCGTTCGGCGGTTGTTTCAAGTTTTCACCCTCTAACGCCATGTTTTTATTCCTAAGTCTAAAAATATTTAAATTATCATCGTATTCTCAAATGGGGAGTCTCACGGCTGCGCGGTCAGTTCCTACGAGTTATATTGGTCCCATGAGAGGTGTTGGTGCCACCCACAGAGCCGTTCGAGGGTTGTTTTGAGTTTTCACTCTCTAACGCCATGTTTTTAAGCCTAAGTCTAGAAGTGTGCAAATTACCGTCGTATTCTCAAACCGGAAGACCCGCGACTACGCGGTCAGTTCCTACGAGTTACATTTGTCCCGTCGGAGGTGTTGGTGCCACCCACGGGGCCGCTCGGGGGTTGTTTCGAGTTTTCACCCTCAAAGGCCATATTTTTATGCCTAAGTCTTGAAATATGAAAATTACGATTGTTTTCTCAAATCGGGAGGGTCGTTGATGTGCGGTGAGTTTCTACGAGTTACATTGGTGCCGTGGGAGGTGTTGTTGCCACCCACAGGGGCATTTAGGGTTTGTTTTGAGTTTTCACCCTCTAACGTCATGTTTTTATGCCTAAGTCTAGAAATATGTAAATTACCGTTGTATTGTCAAACCGGGAGAGCCGCGGATGAGCGATCAGTTCCGACGAGTTGTATTGGTCCCGTGGGAGGTGTTGGTGCCACCCACGGGGCCGTTCGGGGGCTATTCGGGGTTTTCACCCTCTAACGCCATGTTTTTAAGCCTATGTCTATAAATATACAAATTATCGTCGTATTCTCAAACCGAGAGTCTCACGACTGCGGGGTCAGTTCCTACAAGTTATATTGGTCCCGTGAGAGGTGTTGGTTCCACCCACGGAGCTTTCGGGGGTTATTTCGAGCTTTCACCCTCTAACTCCACATTTTTAAGCCTAAGTCTAGAAGTATTCAAATTACCATCGTATTCTCAAATGAGGAGACCCGCCACTGCGCGATCAGTTCCTACGAGTTACATCGGTCCCGTGGGAGGTGTTGGTGCCACCCACGGGGCCGTTCGAGGGTTGTTTCGAGTTTTCACCCTCTAACGTCATGTTTTTATGCCTAAGTCTAGAAATATGTAAATTACCGTTGTGTTGTCAAACCGAGAGTGTCGCGGCTGCGCGGTCAGTTCCTACGAGCTGTATTGGCCCGTGGGAGGTTTTGGTGCCACCCGCGGGGCCGTTCGGGGGCAGTTCGGGGTTTTCACCCTCTAACGCAATGTTTTTAAGCCTATGTCTATAAATATACAAATTATCATCATATTCTCCAACCAAGAGTCTCACGACTGCGGGGTCAGTTCTTACGAGTTATATTGGTCCCGTGAGAGGTGTTGGTTCCACCCACGGAGCTTTCGGGGGTTATTTCGAGTTTTCACCCTCTAACTCCATGTTTTTAAGACTAAGTCTAGAAGTATGCAAATTACCATCGTATTCTCAATCTGGAAGACCCGCGACTGCGCGGTCAGTTTTTACTAGTTACATTGGTCCCGTGGGATAGAGGCGGAAATTCGGGTTAATCGTGTCATTTTTGAGTCGCGTTGATTTTAATTTAAGTATAAGTTTTAGGTACTTTTAAATCTTCACAAGGTTCATGTTCGGGTAATTACCATAAACGGGTTATCGTGTCAAAAATTCCTAGTCCTACCGTCGGAGGTGTTGGTGCCACCTACGGGGCCGTTCGGGGGTTGTTCGAGGTTTTCACCCTCTAACGCCATGTTTTTATGCCTAAGTCTAGATATATGCAAATTACCATCGTATTCTCAAATCGGGAGACCCGCGACTGTGGGGTTAGTTTGTACGAGTTACATTTGTCCCGTGGAAGGTGTTGGTGCCACCCACGGGGCGGCTCGGGGGTTGTTTCGAGTTTTCACCCTCAAACGCCATGTTTTTATGCGTAAGTCTAGAAATATGAAAATTACCGTTGTATTCTGAAACTGGGAGGGTCGTGGCTGTGCGGTCAGTTTCTATGAGTTACATTGGTGTCGTGGGAGGTGTTAGTGCCACCCACGGGGCCGTTCGAGCGTTGTTTCGAGTTTTCACCCTCTAACGTCATGTTTTTATGCCTAAGTCTAGAAATATGTAAATTACCATTGTATTGTCAAACCGGGAGTGTCGCAGCTGCGCGGTCAGTTCCTACGAGTTGTATTGGTCCCGTGGGAGGTGTTGGTGCCACCCACGGGGCCGTTCGGGGGAAGTTCGGGGTTTTCACCCTCTAACGCATGGTTTTTAAGCCTATGTCTATAAATATACAAATTATCATCGTATTATCAAACCAGGAGTCTCACGGCTACCCGGTTAGTTCCTACGAGTTATATTGCTCCCGTGAGAGGTGTTGGTGCCACCCACGGAGCCGTTCGGGGTTTGTTTCGAGTTTTCACCCTCTAAAGCCATGTTTTTAAGCCTGAGTATAGATATATTCAAATTACGTAGTATTCTCAAACTGGGAGACCCGCGACTGCACGGTCAGTTTCTACGAGTTACATTGGTCCCTTGGGAGGTGTTGGTGCCACCCGCGGGGACGTTCCGGGGCTGTTCGGAGTTTTTACCGTCTAACGCCATGTTTTTTAGGCTAAGTCTAAAAATATGAAATTATCATCGTATTCTCAAACCAGGAGTCCCGCGGCTGTGGGGTAAGTTCCTACGAGTTACATTGGTCCAGTGGGAGGTGTTGGTTCCACCCACAGGGCCGTTCGGGGGCTGTTTCGAGTTTTCAGCTTAAACGCCATGTTTTTAAGCCTAAGTCAAGAAATATGCAAATTACCGTCGTATTGTCAAACCGAGAGTCCCGCGGCTGCGTGGTCAGTTCCTATGAGTAACATTGGTCCCGTGGGAGGTGTTTGTGCCACCCACGGGGACGTTCGGGGGATGTTTCGGGTTTCACCCATTAACGTCATCTTTTATGCGTAAGTCTAGAAATATCCAAATTACCATCTTATACTCAAACTGGGAGGGTCGCACCTGTGCGGTCAGTTTCTACCAGTTACATTGGTCCCGTGGGTGGTGTTGTTGCCACCCACGGGGCCGTTCGGGGGTTGTTTCGAATTTTTGCCCTCTAATGCCATGTTTTTATGCCTAAATCTAGATGTATGCAAATTACCATCGTATTCTCAAATCGGGAGTGCCGCGGCAGCGCGGTCAGTTCCTACGAGGTACATTATTCCCGTGGGAGGTGTTGGTGCCACCCACGGGGCCGTTCGGGGGCTGTTCGGGGTTTTCACCCTCTAACGCCATGTTTTTAAGCCTATGTCTATAAATATACAAATTATCGTCGTATTCTCAAACTGGGAGTCTCACGACTGCGGGGTCAGTTCCTACGAGTTATATTGATCCCGTGAGAGGTGTTGGTTCCACCCACAGAGCTTTTGGGGGTTATTTCGAGTTTTCACCCTCTAACTCAATGTTTTTAGGCCTATGTCTAGAAGTATGCAAATTACCATCGTATTCTCAAATCAGGAGACCCGCCACTGCGCGATCAGTTCCTACGAGTTACATTGGTCCCGTGGGAGGTGTTGGTGCCACCCACGGGGCCGTTCGTGGGCTGTTCGGGGTTTTCACCCTCTAACGCCATCTTTCTAAGCCTATGTCTAGATATATGCAAATTACCATCGTATTCTCAAACTGAGAGACCCGTGACTATGGGGTTAGTTCCTACGAGTTACATTTGTCCCGTGGGAGGTGTTGGTGCCACCCACGGGGCCGCTCGGGGGTTGTTTCGAGTTTTCACCCTCAAACGCCATATTTTTATGCCTAAGTCTTGAAATATGCAAATTGCCATTGTATTCTAAAACTGGGAGGGTCGTGGCTGTGCGGTCAGTTTCTACGAGTTACATTGGTGTCGTGGGAGGTGTTGGTGCCACCCACGGGGCCGTTCGAGGCTTGTTTCGAGTTTTCACCCTCTAACGTCATGTTTTTATGCCTAAGTCTAGAAATATGTAAATTACCGTTGTATTGTCAAACCAGGAGTGTCACGGCTGCGCGGTCAGTTCCTACGAGTTGTATTGGTCCCGTGGGAGGTGTTGGTGCCACCCACGGGGCCATTCAGGGGCAGTTCGGGGTTTTCACCCTCTAACGCAATGTTTTTAAGCCTATGTGTATAAATATATAAATTATCATCGTATTCTCAAACCTGGAGTCTCACGATTGCGGGGTCAGTTCCTACGAGTTATATTGCTCCCGTGAGAGGTGTTGGTTCCACCCACGGAGCTTTCGGGGGTTATTTCGAGTTTTCACCCTCTAACTCCATGTTTTTAAGCCTGAGTCTAGAAGTATGAAAATTACCATCGTATTTTCAAACCGAAAGACCCGCGACTGCGCGGTTAGTTTCTACTAGTTACATTGGTCCCGTGGGATAGGGGCGGCAATTCGGGTTAATCGTGTCATTTTCGAGTCGCGTTGATTTTAATTTAAGAATAAGTTTTAGGTACTTTAACTCTACACTAGCTAATCGTTTCAAGTTCGGTTCATGTTCGGGTCATTACCATAAACTGGTTATCGTGTCAAAAATTCCCAATCCTACCGTCGGAGGTGTTGGTGCCACCCACGGGGCCGTTCGGGGGTTGTTCGAGGTTTTCACCCTCTAACACCATGTTTTTAAGCCTAAGTCTAGATATATGCAACTTACCATCGTATTCTCAAACCGGGAGACCCGCGACTGTGGGGTTAGTTCGTACGAGTTACATTTGTCCCGTGGAAGGTGTTGGTGCCACCCACGGGGCCGCTCGGGGGTTGTTTCGAGTTTTCACCCTCAAACGCACTATTTTTATGCTTAAGTCTTGAAATATGCAAATTACCGTTGTATTCTCAAATCGGGAGGGTCGTGGCTGTGCGGTCAGTTTCTACGAGTTACATTGGTGTCGTGGGAGGTGTTAGTGCCACCCACGGGGCCCTTCGAGCGTTGTTTCGAGTTTTCACCCTCTAACGTCATGTTTTTATGCCTAAGTCTAGAAATATGTAAATTACCATTGTATTGTCAAACCAGGAGTGTCGCAGCTGCGCGGTCAGTTCCTACGAGTTGTATTGGTCCCGTGGGAGGTGTTGGTGCCACCCACGGGGCCGTTCGGGGGCAGTTCGGGGTTTTCACCCTCTAACGCATGGTTTTTAAGCCTATGTCTATAAATATACAAATTATCATCGTATTCTCAAACCAGGAGTCTCACGGCTGCCCGGTTAGTTCCTACGAGTTATATTTCTCCCGTGAGAGGTGTTGGTGCCACCCACGGAGCCGTTCGGGGTTTGTTTCGAGTTTTCACCCTCTAAGGCCATGTTTTTAAGCCTGAGTCTAGATATATTCAAATTACGTAGTATTCTCAAACTGGGAGACCCGCGACTGTGCGGTCAGTTTCTACGAGTTACATTGGTCCCTTGGGAGGTGTTGGTGCCACCCGCGAGGACGTTCGGGGGCTGTTCGGAGTTTTTACCGTCTAACGCCATGTTTTTTAGCCTAAGTCTAAAAATATGAAATTATCATCGTATTCTCAAACCGGGAGTCCCGCGGCTGTGGGGTAAGTTCCTACGAGTTACATTGGTCCAGTGGGAGGTGTTGGTGCCACCCACAGGGCCGTTCGGGGGCTGTTTCGAGTTTTCAGCCTTAAACGCCATGTTTTTAAGCCTAAGTCAAGAAATATGCAAATTACCGTCGTATTGTCAAACCGGGAGTCCCGCGGCTGCGATGTCAGTTCCTATGAGTAACATTGGTCCCGTGGGAGGTGTTTGTGCCACCCACGGGGACGTTCGGGGGATGTTTCGGGTTTCACCCATTAACGTCATCTTTTATGCGTAAGTCTAGAAATATGCAAATTACCATCTTATACTCAAACTGGGAGGGTCGCAGCTGCGCGGTCAGTTTCTACCAGTTACATTGGTCCCGTGGGTGGTGTTGGTGCCACCCACGGGGCCGTTCGGGGGTTGTTTCGAATTTTTGCCCTCTAATGCCATGTTTTTAAGCCTAAATCTAGATGTATGCAAATTACCATCGTATTCTCAAATCGGGAGTGCCGCGGCAGCGCGGTCAGTTCCTACGAGGTACATTATTCCCGTGGGAGGTGTTGGTGCCACCCACGGGGCCGTTCGGGGGCTGTTCGGGGATTTCACCCTCTAACTCCATGTTTTTAAGCCTATGTCTATAAATATACAAATTATCATCGTATTCTCAAACTGGGAGTCTCACGACCGCGGGGTCAGTTCCTACGAGTTATATTGATCCCGTGAGAGGTGTTGGTGCCACCCACGGAGCCGTTCGGGGGCTGTTCGGGGTTTTCACCCTCTAACGCCATCTTTCTAAGCTTATGTCTAGATATATGCAAATTACCATCGTATTCTCAAACCGAGAGACCCGTGACTATGGGGTTAGTTCCTACGAGTTACATTTGTCCAGTGGGAGGTGTTGGTGCCACCCACGGGGCCGCTCGGGGGTTGTTTCGAGTTTTCACCCTCAAACGCCATATTTTTATGCCTAAGTCTTGAAATATGCAAATTGCCATTGTATTCTAAAACTGGGAGGGTCGTGGCTGTGCGGTCAGTTTCTACGAGTTACATTGGTGTCGTGGGAGTTGTTGGTGCCACGCACGGGGTCGTTCGAGGGTTGTTTCGAGTTTTCACCCTCTAACGTCATGTTTTTATGCCTATGTCTAGAAATATGTAAATTACCATTGTATTGTCAAACCAGGAGTGTCGCGGCTGCGCGATCAGTTCCTACGAGTTGTATTGGTCCCGTGGGAGGTGTTGGTGCCACCCACGGGGCCCTTCAGGTGAAGTTCGGGGTTTTCACCCTCTAACGCAATGTTTTTAAGCCTATGTCTATAAATATACAAATTATCATCGTATTCTCAAACCTGGAGTCTCACGACTGCAGGGTCAGTTCCTACGAGTTATATTGCTCCCGTGAGAGGTGTTGGTTCCACCCACGGAGCTTTCGGGGGTTATTTCGAGTTTTCACCCTCTAACTCCATGTTTTTAAGCTTGAGTCTAGAAGTATGAAAATTACCATCGTATTTTCAAACCGAAAGACCCGCGACTGCGCGGTTAGTTTCTACTAGTTACATTGGTCCCGTGGGATAGGGGCGGCAATTCGGGTTAATCGTGTCATTTTCGAGTCGCGTTGATTTTAATTTAAGAATAAGTTTTAGGTACTTTTAACTCTACACTAGCTAATCGTTTCAAGTTCGGTTCATGTTCGGGTCATTACCATAAACTGGTTATCGTGTCAAAAATTCCCAATCCTACCGTCGGAGGTGTTGGTGCCACCCACGGGGCCGTTCGGGGGTTGTTCAAGGTTTTCACCCTCTAACACCATGTTTTTAAGCCTAAGTCTAGATATATGCAAATTACCATCGTATTCTCAAACCGGGAGACCCGCGACTGTGGGGTTAGTTCGTACGAGTTACATTTGTCCCGTGGAAGGTGTTGGTGCCACCCACGGGGCCGCTCGGGGGTTGTTTCGAGTTTTCACCCTCAAACGCCATATTTTTATGCCGAAGTCTTGAAATATGCAAATTACAGTTGTATTCTCAAATCGGGAGGGTCGTGGCTGTGCGGTCAGTTTCTACAAGTTACATTGGTGTCGTGGGAGGTGTTGGTGCCACCCACGGGGCCGTTCGAGCGTTGTTTCGAGTTTTCTCCCTCTAACGTCATGTTTTTATGCCTAAGTCTAGAAATATGTAAATTACCATTCTATTATCAAAATGGGAGTGTCGCGGCTTCACGGTCAGTTCCTACGAGTTGTATTGGTCCCGTGGGAGGTGTTGGTGCCACCCACGGGGCCGTTCGGGGGCAGTTCGAGGTTTTCACCCTCTAACGCAATGTTTTTAAGCCTATGTCTATAAATATACAAATTATCATCGTATTCTCAAACCAGGAGTCTCACGGCTGCCCGGTTAGTTCCTACGAGTTATATTGCTCCCGTGAGAGGTGTCGGTGCCACCAACGGAGTGGTTCGGGGTTTGTTTCCAGTTTTCACCCTCTAAAGCCATGTTTTTAAGCCTAAGTCTAGATATATTCAAATTACATAGTATTCTCAATCCAGGAGACCCACGACTGCGCGGTCAGTTTCTACGAGTTACATTGGTCCCTTGGGAGGTGTTGGTGCCACCCGCGGGGCCCGTTCGGGGGCTGTTCGGAGTTTTTACCCTCTAACGCCATGTTTTTGAGCCTAAGTCTAAAAATATGAAATTATCATCTTATTCTCAAACCGGGAGTCCCGCGGCTGTGGGGTAAGTTCCTACGAGTTACATTGGTCCAGTGGGAGGTGGTTGGTGCCACCCATAGGGCCGTTCGGGGGCTGTTTCGAGTTTTCAGCCTTAAACGCCATGTTTTTAAGCATGAGTCAAGTAATATGCAAATTACCGTCCTATTCTCAAACCGGGAGTCCCGCAGCTGCGTGGTCAGTTCCTATGAGTAACATTGGTCCCGTGGGAGGTGTTTGTGCCACCCACGGGGACGTTCGGGGGATGTTTCGGGTTTCACCCATTAACGTCATCTTTTTTGCATAAGTCTAGAAATATGCAAATTACCATATTATACTCAAACTGGGAGGGTCGCGGCTGCGCGGGTCAGTTTCTACGAGTTACATTGGTCCCGTGGGTGGTGTTGGTGCCACCCACGGGGCCGTTCGGGGGTTGTTTCGAATTTTTACCCTCTAATGCCATGTTTTTATGCCTAAATCTAGATGTATGCAAATTACCATCGTATTCTAAAATAGGGAGTGCCGCGGCAGCGCGGTCAGTTCCTACGAGGTACATTATTCCCGTGGGAGGTGTTGGTGCCATCCACGGTGCAGTTCGGGGGTTGTTCGGGGTTTTAAGACTCTAACGCCATGTTTTTTAAGCCTAAGTCTATAAATATACAAATTATCGTCATATTTTGAAACCGAGAGTCTCACGGCTGTGCGGTTAGTTCCTACGAGTTATATTGGTCCCGTGAGAGGTGTTGGTGCCACCTACGAAGCCGTTCGGGGGTT